>LPNX011233352.1:0-17879 GCA_001517045.1 Pseudotsuga menziesii
TGCTTCATTGATTGATTGCTATCATGCTAAAACATAGAAGAAACTGCACACTGTACATTGACGTATACAGGTTTGCCACTCAGCCAAAAGGGCTTAATGTTACAATTTTATGGCAGGAAGAGCTCAGCATGTCAAAGAGACAAAAGAAGAAGGCCCCTGTGGTCGAGGAAGAGCCAGAAGTAGAAGTTGTAACTAAGACAGAATACATATACGAGCACACGAAGTGCATTTCTGGCATTGAACCTGAATACCAGTGGGGGGAAATCTATAGACTGATCACCTGAAGAGAAGTTCCCAACATGGGCTTAGAAGAAGAGTCCATATATGCAAACATTGAAAGATCCTCACTGATGAAGATCGCCACCAGACCCGAGTTATTCTCGTGCGCTGAAGTAATCGATTGGATTCTGCCCCGGGCAGATGTTACAATAATGATCCTGGAGGATGTTAACAAACAGGGCTATGCTGCATACAGCCCCGGATATGTTGCCCTGGCCTACCACTTGCCAGAAGCCCAAGTGTTCCTATTTGATGACTGGTTAAACAACATTAGAATGGACTTGGTAGAAACCATGAAAAGAATGATGTTGACTGGAAAACACTTCAGGACCAGAGTAACAGGGGAATATGATACTGCAAGTTTAAGAGCTCCATACAGATTCATAGCCTTGATGCTCAACAGAATATTTGGAAGAGCTCATGGCAGGTTTTTCAAACTAGAATGGATACCTATCATTTTTTATGTTGCAACCCAGGGGACAATTTTCAGCTGGGCCAACCTTGTCTCAAATAGTCTCTCTGCTTGCTTGGCCTCAGCCTTGGGAGGAGAGTCCCAGAAAAGGTCTGAATTTTATATGAGTTCAATACTTATAGACTGTATATTATGCAACCAGCCTTTCCCTGGTCTTAGGTGCATCTGGGACATGGAAATAATGCTTGTCTATGCTGCTTACAAACCATTGTGGGCACATAAATATCATAGCCATTACAGAGAAATCTATGAACACCTCCTTATGCCTCTATACACACTCATTTTCCTGAAGGAGTGTGATCGTATGTCCGAGGAGGCCATGCAAGTGATAGAAGAGTACGTAGATTACTACTTGACTGAAAATGGCCTGTACTTCAGGATGTTTGGAGGATCAAGAGCCCCTTCCCTGCTGCCCAAATACGCAACTGATTACATTATCCACAAGGAGGTAGTCAGACAAGTGTTCCTGGATGGAATAGGCAGCTTTCTGTTCGAACATAAGAAGACTGCTTATCCTCCCTTGCCCTTCAAACTAGGAAGTTACAGGTTCACTAGGGTGAAACAAGTTGATGAATTCGTAGAAGAGCTGCAGAGGTTCCACTTTGGCGAGATGCCCTACCACAGAAATGACTCCCAAGGTAAAGTTGCGGAACATTGTAAAGAAAACAAGGTGCATTTTGAGTATACCCACCATTTAGATAGGGAAGAGTCTGTCTTTCGAAATGCCCCGAACATGACAGCACTGAAGAGAAGATTCAAGAAAAAGATAACCACCAAAGGTGGGAAGGGGGATGAACAGGCTAAGGCTGAGGAAGAAGCAAAGAGAAGAAAAGAGGAAGCCTAGAGATTGGCACAAGAAGCTGCAGGGTGGCTGCACAACGAAGAGGAAGGGAAAAGAAAAGTCGCCCAAGAAGCAGCTGAGAAAGCCCAGGAAGCAGCTAAAGAAGCAGAAGAAGTAGCTAGAGAAGCAGCTGAAGAAGCGAAGAGAAAGCTCAATGAGGAGCTACAAAAGCAGGAAGCAGAGAGGTTGAAGCTGACATAGACTGAGACAAAACAGTCAGCTTCTGAGATAGCCGGAGGGCAGACCCAGGAGAAGGAAAACCTAGAAGTTCGGGACCCACAAGTGCCTGTTGCCAGCACACCTGTGGTCCCCACCCTCAAGCTAGTTCCTTTTGTTCAGAAAAAGGGAGAAGAAATCCCTGACTTCAACACTATTTTCTATGATCGAGCAAAAAAAGGATAATAAAGAGAACAGAGAGGAAAGTTGAGGCGGAAGGTCTTCCTGGTAAAATGATAACGGATACGACTGTTATGTTAGGAACAGACCAAGATCCAAGATTCACCTTGAGGGCCGGGACTGCACTAATCAACGCCTCAGAGGATAACATGGGTCAGGTAATGACTGACTTGGAGCAGTCCCAGAAGTCCTCTGCTTAGTTAAAAAATACATTGAGGAAAGAAAGAGAAGAAAGCAATAGGCTGAAGCGGAAGTATGAAGACATGCAGAGGGAGATAAAGGCTTCTAAGGCTGAATTGCAGGCCCTCCAAGTAGAAAGACAGGTCAGAGAAACAACACAAGAATCCCTGGAGAAAATACAGAAAGAATATCAAGGACTGAAGATAGAAAAGGAACGGCTGCAGGAGAAGGTGGAAGAGCTAGAAGAGCAGCAAAAGATTATCTTACAGGCCAGTGAGATGCACTCTGAAGAGCAGAAAGAGAAACATCAAGAGCAGATTTCTTCTCTGACAACTGCTCTGGAGGAAGCAAGGGAGCAGTAGGTTAATCTCCAGCCATTCAAAGAGCATGTCTTGGCCCAAAAATCCAAGATGCTACAGCTACAAACTGCTGTTGAAAAGGAGAGATGTAGAGTGCTGCAGATCGATGGCCGATTGGAAGAGATCTTGGAAACTGCATCTTACTTTGTGGACATATCTCAGGACGTCCTAGAGGTCCTGACTGCAAGAATCGCGAGATTGGAAAGCAATGAAGAAACTCTAGCAGAGCTGCCATCAAAAGATAAGCAAGCCCTCAAGCGGGATTACGACTTAATAGAATTTGCTATTAACACCGCAGAGGATTTCAAGAAAGCAGTCAAGAAGACAAAGGGAGCCTGCGCAAAATTTTTCAGGAGAGTCCTTATTACATACAACCGGTGCCAGGTAGAAGCCAAGCAGAGGTTGGATGATTTCCCAGACCACAATTCATTTGTGGATATATTGCAGAAAAGACATCAGGATGAAGAAGCAAGAATGTAACACATTAAGGCCATTGATGACCAGATTCTGAGAAGCGAAGTAGGCCATTCAGCAGTTAGTGTGCAGCTTTTGGAAGACCAGCTTCGGTTAAGCGCAGCCAGAGTGGAGGCTATAAAGAACCAGGCCGAATAATTTGAAATCAACATTCAGTTTTTGGAACCCTACGCATTTGAGGGCATTGCCTCTGATGCTGCGTCATGGAAGAAGTTTCTAGACGACCAAGTGGGACCCTCCTCATGAAGAATCGGTCAATATTGTAATTTGTAATTATTTTTTGTAAAACATTTAAGAAAAGTAGAACGTTGGGAAACGAGGGGTTGGGAAGCCCAAAGGTCCCTTTGGGAAGCCCAACAGTCTCACCCTTTTGTATAAATGTAAAATACTTAGAGGGAGGAGGGACTTTTTCCCAGTTAGACTGGAAAACAATATTGCAAGAAGAACTATTTCTCTTTGCAATAAAGAATTATGGTTTTCCTGTTGGAGAAAGATGGGTGAAATTTCCAAATGTTATGCAGTGGATGGCGGAAAGATGAACTATTTTGTTTTTCAGCTTTTGTCCATTAACCATGAGATTGTTCTAACTCTTAGAACCTATGTTCTTGTTTAAATGATTTCTGGTTTATTTTGTGGAATTTTCACCATGAGTAATGTATGCCGTTCATAAATCAATTGGCTATCTGATTGTTGAAATATATTTAATCATTCATGTGTTGTATGTAGGAATATCAACTATCTGTAATTTCTGTTTATGATACGTGAATGAAACACATTACTCATAGATAAATTACAATTTGGCTCCCCGGGGATAGATAAATAGATAGATAAATGGATAGATAGATAGTTAGTTTGTTTCATTTCTGCATATGTGATTTAGGTGCTTGCGAATGCGAAGACGAGAGGTAAGAACCTGCGCATCACATTGTGAATGCTCCCTACATCTCGATCATCTTGAATGGTTAATTAGATACTTGCATTTCATACTTAAGTCGAAAAATACAAAATACCGGTGGACCGGGCCGCAACTGGTAAAACCTTTGTTTTGTTACTTGACCTACGGTAGCCGGACCACAAACTGGACGGATTCCCCATACAAAACAGTCAACGGGCTAGTTGGGAACGTTGACTGGGGAGAATCCCTTTCTGTTGTTGCTTGCGAATTTCCAGGCCTCAACAGATTGTTTAGCATATAATATTACTATGGAACCCAGTAGGGACAAACATAAAATGTTCATGAAGAAACATGCTATGAAAGAAATCAAAATGGGCATTAAGAAGATGGGATAGAAATTAATGCCTAAAATTTTATTGATTACCATGTCAACAATGAACACACTAACATTGAAAATGACTTTACGCTTGAGATAAGATTTAGGAAATCGGTTGAATACATCCAATACATGAAATTTGGATGAAATGAGATATGCACACAATTTACATGGATTTTAATTAATTACGTAGTTAGGCTAAGGTTTTATAACTCTTGAACATTAAAAATACTTTGCATCCTATTAGAATTTTTTTCTTTCTGTCATTCATGGATTCTATTATATTTTATGCTAACCAAAATTTAAGATATATTTTTTTATTTGGTAACATCTTTAACACAAATTAAACTTAGTGATATTTGCAAATAAATAGAGCAATTTGATTTGAAAAGCATTCATGTTGTATGCTCTTTCTTTTATTTTTGCCTTAAAATTTAATAATGGCATAATGAATTTGATTCATTACAAGGATGATCCTCTAAGTTGCAAGGACAAGACTTTGCTGTTGGAAATTCTGGGTTATAATTGTCATTGATGTTAAAGGTGTTCACGAATGACAAAGGAATAACCAGTGGATATGATGGCAAGACAAACTCAGTGAAAGACTAAGGTAGTAATGGGATGGCATGGCATAGTTGAGGATGTGGCATGACACAGACGATGACAAGGAATATGATGGCATAGTTGAGGATATGGCATGACACATATGATGACAAGGAATATGATGGTGTCCTAATGATGATGTCATAAAAGTTCATTTATAACAAATGCAATGGATGAGATGGATATGGATGATAAGACAACATGAATGACTGATATGAAAACTTCCAAAATAGTGACGACAATATGATGTAAATAATAGTTAATGAAACAAAGAACAGAGGTTGAGTAGAAGTAGAGATGCAGTATGAATGACAAAAGTTAGTTAGTCAAATGAAGAGTGAAACCGCAAAAGAGTGAAATGAACGAGAGACAGAGTATATGTAAATAATCGAAGAAACTATATCTGCGAAAGTGTTTATAAATTATTCATAGAAACTATATCTGCGAGAATGTTTATAAATTCCGTATAATCAACAACATGATGAAATTCTTTGTGTATATAAGTCTTCAAAACTGTTAGAAACAGTTGCACAAGATTTCCGCAAAGAATGCAGATCCACATTAGTTCTAGAATGGGCGGTCAGGGAGCGACCCACACTAGATCTGACGGTGAAGATCAAGTTTACATAAATTAGGCGGAAAAGACAAAGTTCCGCAAAAGATCAAGATGGACGGTCAGGGGTAAATCCACAAGGAAATCAACGGTCCAGGAAAATGTGGAAACAAAGTTGTGGAAGTCCAAAATAGGAAAGTGTGATTCCGCATCCCACATCCCACAATCCGCAAGATCAATGACAAAAAAAGACTCCGTAAAAGATCGACGGTGAGGAAGAAAAATTGCGGATAGGATATCGTGGAAAGAAGCTTGTGGAAAGTCGAAATGTTACATTTATGCATCCCGCATCCCGTAATCTAGAAAGATCGAACGACTGAAGTTAGTTCCTCTAAAACAGATTGATGGTGCAGAAAGAAGCTTGTGGAAAGGAGCTTGCGGAAAAGGAAAAACAGATAGTCGACATCCCGCATCTTGCAATCTGGAGATCGAAGGTCATGAAAACACCCGACAAAGACCGACGGTGGGGAATCGTTGATGAGGTAATATTGGTGCGGAAAGGCGATTTTGAGGTAGAAATCGATGTTGGATCGACGGTCCATATTTACTTAGAAATATGATCAACAACTCTAATTGGATTAGGAAGACGATCTTGTGGAAAGAAGTTTGACAGTGTAGAAGCACTTGCAAACGTTGGACAAAGGTGCATAAATGGTTTCCAAGTTGCGAAAACAATCTCTGAGGTGGAGGATCAATGGAAGAACGTGAAAGGACGTTCTGAAAGGGTGAAACAATGAAAGTTGTGTTTGTTCAGTTTGAAGAGACGTGACTGTTGAAAGAAGCTTAAACGCTGAGAAGTATTTAAGCAGCAGCCCGAGTAAGAAGGAAAATGTATCTGCAGTTCGAATTGCATAATCAAAATCAAAGACCAGTGGGTGTGACAAAATCCAATGGGAGAAAAATCATGAGAAACATATCAGGGTGGCAGGGCGGTGCTAGGGCAGGCAACATGACTGCAGGGGTTGTTGCCTCCTTTCAATTGTAGCTGATAAATAAGGGGTTGTGCCTCCTTCCAATTGGAATTTGTAAATAGGGTGTTGTAGCATCCTTTCAATCATAGCTGATAAACCAGGGGGTCCTATCCTCCTTCCAATTGGTATTGGTAAACAAGGTGTAATTCCATCCTTGTCTGTAGCAGCAAGCAAACTATTTGTAAAACACAATTTTTTAGTAATAGGACGTATTGGTGGTTTACCCTATTGGGATTCCATGTTAAATTTATGTTCTGTGTTTTCATGTTGTTATGTGTTTTAATGTCAAATTTAATAAGTGGTTAAAATAAGTAAAAAGTTATCAATACTGATTCACCCCCCCTCTTAGTATTGACCAATAAACCAACCTTTGCCTATGTGATTGAATGGGAAAAAGGAAATTATAAAAAATACTAGACATGGTAAAGCTAAGAGTCACTTAAAATATTGGGACAATGCATGGGCTTTGGTTTGCATGTGTCTCCTCGTGGTCAAGGGCATGTCAATAATGTTCTCTTCATACCTTCATTGTGATTGACTTGCATAAGGAAAATTTGCAGTGAAAGATGGAAATAACACATACATATATTACAATGCTGATCTTTTTTATGAAGCTTCTAGATTTTTAGTTGTAAAAGGCCTTATAGAAATTTACACGTGTGCAATTAAACAGGCATGAGCATAGAGAAAATCTAGGATAGTGTCAGAGATTGATACTCAACAAATGCAAACAACACACTATGATGTGGTTGCAAAGTGCAAATGGTGTAGGTGCACAATTTGATTTCTTAAGTACTAAGTCAATTTGTGAAAGATTCCCTCTAGTGGCAATTATGT
The DNA here is from genome assembly GCA_001517045.1 of Pseudotsuga menziesii. NCBI lineage: Eukaryota > Viridiplantae > Streptophyta > Pinopsida > Pinales > Pinaceae > Pseudotsuga > Pseudotsuga menziesii. The sequence continues at coordinate 7,297 of LPNX011233352.1, forward strand.
GAGAAGCTCAAAATACGTTGTCTTTAAAAAGACTAGAATCTTTGTACTTTGATTTAACTATGAATGGTTTAATCTTGGAAAACAAGATCCGCAAGGATTTTGCGACACAAGGACTACTTAAAAGGTACAGAGAACGATATAATGTGCATAATGTGCTTAGGACCTTAAGTATATAGTTTAAATACCAAAACTATTCAATAGAAACATGCTCGAACTAAGATAGAGAACCTAAAGGACAATGTTGGATACCTATGTTGAGTTGTATCAAACTCATATATATACTACCAACGTAAGTCCATCTTAACCAGAACTCTATTAAGTACCAGGAGGGATAAAAAATAAATCAAGATGCAAACTTCATTTGACTATTACCATAGTCGTTCTTTTTTTCTATTACCTTTTATTATTAAGATGACATTTTCATTTTTCGTTTTTACAATACAAACTTCAACTTTTTTTATCATTTTTGTTTGTCAATGTTGTATTATGCTACACATGTAATCAATATTGGTTGGAGAATGTACCTTACTTCTCTTAGTGCCATAAAGCACATAAAAGACTTGATAAGATAAAGGAGGTGCCCTATAGGGTTTGCCTATAATATAGAAGTCAAGCATATGGAAGACAAAAGTGGCATGCTCTACAAGGACTCCCTGAAATCAAATTGTCTATGTATTCTTCTCCAATCATGATCATGAAGGGCTCGATGTTTAACTTTTAGGAAGTAAAGTAGAGTCCTCGAAAGTAATGAGAATGGCTATGAAAAGTGACAAGTATAATTTCAAGCAAATTCTAATATAAAATCAATGATGAGAGATCGTGACTTTTTAAATACATCGACAAACGATTTGCTCACAAATTCATAAACATAATAATCATCCCAAATATTTCTCAATGGGATGCGAGAATACTTTAGCGATTCCTAAGGGGCTTCTTTCCAAAAGAAGACCAAAAACACTAAAATCTCACATATTGAGATGGAAAGATAAACATAACATAATCAACTAAAAATTATTTTTAAGAAATTAATAATAAATCAGATTTAGGAAAACAACTTAAATACCTAAAAAATTAGAAGTGGATATGGTAAGAGTATGCCTCCCCATAAGAAACATGTTAAATATTGAATCATATAAGCATATATTTAATGGATTCTTCAACATAATGAACCTAGTAAGCACCTTTTATCTATCAAATCCATAAATCAAGTGCCTATGGATGGAGTCACAAAACCCAATTATAGAAGTGTTCAATCCAAAAGGTTAATGAGTAAAACATACCCATAAGGAAAGGGGTTAGTGATATATATTTTAGTTTGATTATGTGTTGAAAATAATGGATCGTATTAGAGATCATTTTTCCATGTACCATCGATATTCCACTTTATACTATTGGAAGTGAGAAATGGAACATTTTAAAATCTATGGTCTATTTCCCTTCATTGAGAATGATAATGACAACATTCTTTCAATATATATGATATATTTTCCCTCATTTATAATTGATAAGATTATATTTTATATTTCCAATCCATTAAATACAAGAAAAAATAAAGGATTTCAAAACGGATAATCACATCACTACCGCATTATCTTTTTTTCCACTTTTAAAAATATATATTCATGGTCATGGAGAACATCCAACAACAAAAATTTGTAGTGATGTAGATCCCCACCCTCTTCTTTGAGTAATAGGTGATGCTGGAATGTTTTTATCAATTTAGAAAATGATACAAAGTAAACAATCATAATCGCCCTTAATCCAAATGTAAAGAAAAAACAACACTAAATCATTAGAAAGTGATGAATGCTTAATCATGGTTTGTACACATAACTAGAGAGCCACATGGCCAAATTAATGCTAACTATTATATTGCTTTTTCAAATGATATTCTTTTAAGGGGATTGGTGTTTACATGGGAAGATGGGAAGGCATCAACTCCATCAAGAGATGAGGTAATTATACATGAAGTTTTATATTGTTGTAAGATGATAAAATCAAAAGTTATGTTGTAATATCTCTTTTTGAAAGTGCCAAAAGCCACAAGGTTTAGTCAATTGAGGTAGCAATTGCATTTAGACAAATATCACAAGGTTTAATGTTATAATTAACAAAAAATAATTATGTGACATAATAATTGTGAAAATAATAAATGCTCTATACTAATGATCATTTCATTTTAATTAGTTAAGATCTGAAAGGGGTAGAGCATGTACACCTCTATATAAGGGTCCCTTCTCACACAAATAAAGAGGTCTCATATGCCAATTCGATGTCTAGCTAAGGTATAACCTTGAAAATCTACTATTATTATTTTATAATAATTTTGCATTTTTCTCACAATTATAATCAAATCAAATATCAATTAATAACTTATAAATTAGATCAAAATTATGCAACTACAATAAATAAACAAAAAAATCATACTTGTGAATTGCAACCTAGATTTAGATGAGCATTTCATCAAATTTGTTTCTTGATTGGTAGATGAAAGAAATATAAGTTTTTAGAAGTGATCCTTAAACAAAGCCATGAAGAATGCTCTTAATTTCCATTTTTTCCCTTCGTTAAAAATTGGTTACTTTGTCCTAAAATTATGATATTTAATTAATCAAATGAATTCATATTTCTTTATTATAAAATTCAATTCATATTTCTTTAATATATTTAATATATTATAAATAAATTCATATTTCTCAATCACAAAATTCAATTCATATTTCTTTAATATATTTAACTTTTTTTTTTTTAAATAAAAAGATTATATTACTTCAAAGCTAAACCAGATACATATCGCTCTTTTTCAGAGTAGAATAGTTTAAACAAAATTCTTCACCACCATTACAGGAATTTTAAAAAATGTCACTTTGGTCTAAACAGACTCCCAAAAAAGAATTGTTGTATATCCTTAGTTCTTCTATGAGCTACTATACTAACACTTGTAAAAACCAAAAAATAAACTATGCCTAGAGCCATTAACTATAAGTCAAACAGGGTTCTTGGAGTGGCCTCCCAAACCGGTTCTCTCTGCCTCAGTTTCGTCCTTCGGCTTCATTGCTTCGGAGACAGTATGCTTCAAGTCCCCTTTCTCATGCAACTTCAAACTAGAGCCTCTAGCCTTCACATTATGAATTCTCGGGTTATAGAGTTGAATCCCCAGACGAGACTGTTGGACGGATTAAAGTAACTGAGAGGGGGAGGGGGTGAATCAGTTACATACCAAAGTGCATCTTTTTAAATGATGATTCATATTTATTATGAACATATGTTTAAACCATTCAACATATAGCAGCAAATTTAAATTACATTCAACACTCAATCACATCAACGAACACAAGACATAATGTTTTCATGAGGAAACAGTAAAAACTCTTCTTCTTAAGAATGAAAGGTAATCTCCAACTCCTCTTTACATTCTTTTATTTTGCCTGAGCTTCAACCTAGATGAGGCTGCTACCTCTGGAAGCTCCAACTTCCAATTATACAAGCACCAACTTGTTTCTATTTTCTGGCAACAACCAGAGGGATGCTACAACACCCCAGAGAATAGGTGAATTACATAATGAATCAAATCCTTACAACCCCTCACTGTCTATGACTAGGCTTTATAAATCAGCATTTACATTATGAATCTGAATTAGACAGTATTGCAGATATTCACAACAGATGTTATAACTCTATCTCTATACATTTTTATTTGTTTATCACCAAGACTAAGCACATACAGAACTCACCGAGACTGTCACTGTATCATTCTGATTTTCTTTCTCATCTGGACTATTCATACTCTGCAACTATCATCGTATTCAGCTCTTCAATCCCTTTCTGCAATGTGCTCAATCTCTTATCTCACCACTTACCTTACTGAACTGCTCAATATATATATATCATCTTCTGAGTTCATTTCTCTCTTAGGTTCATCGAAACAACATACTCAAACCGTTATAGAACCGGTTCAGCTTCAGCATCCTCAACCCGTTACCGAAATGGTTCAGCTTCAGCATCCTCAAACCATTACAGAAATGGTTCAGCTTCAAAAACCTCTGTACACATCCTTACTCTTCAAATCATCATTACCAGCAGTTACTAAACGGTTCGCATTTCATGTTCATCATAACTGTTAATCCACCTGCTCGAATACTCTTTGAATCCTCAACTGTATCGGGCCCTTCGTATTCTTCTTCAAAGGTTACACTGAAGCGGCGGATGAACATTCGTTTTGGTTTCGATACTTTTCTCCGTTACAGTTCGTTTCACATCGGATGACCTTTGGTTTTTCGCATCGGAGCTTTTCATCATTTCTTTTTCCACCGTTGTGGAAGGAAAACTGCTTCCTCTTCCGATCAGTGCTTTGGCTATTTGCCGTTGCGGACCCATTTGTTATTTCCATCAGTCATGGGCTTCCGCCCTTTCGGCTGCGGGAAGCCTCAACTTGTCCGAATCTTAAAGAGCTCCAACTGCCGATGTGTGTTAACCTTTCTATCGCGTGTCTGAAGCCTGTTCTCTTCCGCCGTTGCGGCTGGGGAAGCCTTTTCCCTTCCGATGTCAAAGTCCTCCGATCTCCGATCAAGCTTTTCCCGCCTGCATCACTTGTCTCTAACCTTTTCGCTTCCGTCGTTGCGGCTCCCAAAGTGGTTAGGCCTCCGAAGTGCAAAGCGATCCGATCTTCGACGTGCTTTGCGTGGCTGTATCCTTTTCTTCTTCCGCCGTTGTGGCTAGGAAACCCGTTTGTCTTCCGATATTAATACCTTCCGACTACCAATCGAGGGTTTTCCTACCCGTGTTTCGCCTGACTTTGGTGTGTTTTCTTTCCGCCGTTGTGGCTGGTAAAGCCATTTGGCTTCCGATGTAAATCTCTTCCGATCTCCGATGTGCTTTGTAGCACTTTGAAGCCACTACCCTTCCGCCGTTGCGGATGAAGAATCATTATCTTTCCGGCCATTGTGAATCGCTGTATATATGTAACACTTGATCGTTCTCATCCTTCTGTTTCATTTATTTGAATGTATAACAACATCCTCTGTTGTAGTGAACTGTGTAATCATTCTTTTCAATATGCGGGTATTCTGTGCAACATTTAGAGCTGTGACATTGTTCTCATCTGTGGCTGTAACATTAACATTTTCTTCATTATTGCTGTGACTTCCTTTGATTCATCCTACTGTGGCTTTGCCTATGAGTAAAGCATTCAAAGTTTGGCATATGGCAACATTCATACTGTATAGTAAAACTGGCTAACAAACTCCCCCTTTGACATGATGACAAACTTTGAAAGATTTCTCCCCCTTTTGACATCCATGGCAAAGATAGAAAGAGAACTCCCTCTGTGAATATGTCTCCCCCTGTCACTGTTTCAATCTATACAGAATGTGTCCAGAAAACAAGAAAGCAGAAGCTCTAATCATATGCCAACAAGAAATCAGAGCCATAAAGAGCTTGGCAACCTGTAATGTGAATGAGAATATATTCATAGGGGACAAACCCCCAGCTGAGCTCGAAGCGTTTCAAACTGAGATCTGGGCAATGGCTTAGTGAAAATATCAGCAATCTGGTCTTTTGTTCCAACATATTCAAGCTTAATAACTTTGTACAGCACCTGCTCTCTCAGAAAATGATATTTGATGGGTATGTGTTTAGTCTTTGAATGCATCACTGGGTTCTTTGAAATGCTTATTGTACTTGTATTATCATAGAAAATGGGAATGGGATCATCATTTTGTATGTGCATATCCTTCAACATCTGCTTCATCCAAAGAATCTGGGTGCAACATCCTGCTGCTGCTATATACTCTGCTTCAGCTGTAGAGAATGAAACAGATGATTGTTTCTTACTGGACCAGCTTACCAAAAAACCTCCAAGAAAGAAGCACCACTGGTACTTTTCCTATCATCAACACATCCAGCCCAGTCAGCATCAGTAAATGCATATAAGTCCAAAGAGTTATCTTTTGGATACCATAAACCATGATTTGTTGTTCCTTTTAAGTATCTAAAAATCCTCTTTACAGCCAACAAGTGACCATTCTTAGGTGAAGCCTGAAATATTCCAACTTGAAAAATAGCATGCATAATGTTTGGTCTAGTTGCTGTAGCATAGAGTAGATTGCCAATCATAGATCTGTATATAGTCTGATCTACATCTCCAGAGTCATCATCTTTACTGAGTTTACATCTAGTGACCATAGGTGTACCAACTGGCTTACAGTCCTCCATTTTGAATTTCTTTAACATTTCATTAATGTATTTAGTCTGAGAGATAGAGATACCTCTGTCACATTGATTGATTTGTAATCCAAGAAAGAACTTCATTTCTCTTAGCATAGACATTTCGAATTCCTGCTGCATGCTTTCAGCGAACTTTGTACTTAGTCTATCATTGTCACTCCCAAAAATTATGTCATCAACATAAACTTCTATAATAATCAGACTGTTATTCTCTTCTTTAATGTACAGATTACTATCTGTGTGACCTTTCTTGAATCCTTGTTGCATCAAGTAGTTATCTAGTCTGGAGTACCATGCCCTAGGTGCTTGCTTTAATCCATATAACGCTTTCCTCAATCTGTAAACAAACTGTGATGCATCCTGTACATGAAATCCTTCTGGCTGCTCCATGTAGACTTCCTCTTCCAAATCACCATTCAGAAAATCTGACTTCACATCCATTTGGTAGACTTTGATTTGTTTGGAGCTGGCATATGCTAAGATCAACCTTATTGCTTCCATTCTAGCAGCAAGGGCAAATGTTTCACTGTAATCAATCCCTTATACTTGTGCATAACCTTTGCAGACTAGTCTTGCTTTATTTCTGGTTACTTTTCCTGTATCATCCAGTTTATTCCTGAACACCCACTTTGCTCCTATTACATTTTTGTTTGCAGGTCTAGGAACTAGTTCCCAGGTATGATTCTTTTCGATTTGACTAAGCTCTTCCTTCATAGAATTTACCCAATGTTAATCTTTGATAGCTTCATTCACGTTTTTCAGTTCAGTCAGAGAGAGAAGTGATACCTGCTTTTCAAGGATGGGTTGCTGTCTTTTACTTCTTGTCTCGACACCTGAGTTTATATCCCCAATAATTAATTCTTCAGGGTGATTTTTCTGTATTCGATTACTTGGAGATTTTGTTGAAATTGCAATTTTTGAAGGACTAGAGCATTGTTTATCATCACATGTAGATCTGTCACTGTCATCATCCTTAACCTCTTCTATTTCATCCTCTTCATCATCTGACCTGTGCTTGTCAAATATATCATGAATCTCAAACTCCTTTTGCTTAGTCTTTGTTTTTAAGAATGCAGATTCATCAAAAGTTACATCTATTGCTTCAACAATCTTTCTTAGTCTAAAATTATAGCATTTATATGCTTTTCTAGAACAGGAGTAGCCAACTAATACTCCAACATCGGTTCTAGAGTCTAATTTTCCCAAATGAGGATCTACTCGTTTGATATAACACTTATAGCCAAAAATCCTGAAATGTTTAACGCTGGCTGGTCTTCCTTTCCACATTTGATATGGTGTGACAGACTGATTGTTTCTTAGCAGACATCGATTCAAAATGTGAACTGTTGTGTGAATAGCTTGAGGCCAAAGCACATTACTCAACTTTGCTTCATGGAGCATGGTTCTAGCCATCTCTACTACTGTTCTGTTTTTCCTTTCTACTACCCCATTATGCTGAGGTGTTTCAGTCACAGAGAAGTGTCTCTTTATCCCGTTCACATCACAAAATTTGTTAAATTCATTTGACACGTACTCTCCTCCATTATCAGATCTCAGGCACTTTATTTTCTTGTCACATTCATTTTCAACAAATTCTTTAAACGTTTGAAAACAGTCAAAAGCTTCAGATTTCTTTTTCAATAAGTAAAGCCAAGTCATTCTAGTGTAATCATCCACAAATAATAAGAAATAATTTTCTCCTTTCATCCCTTTTGTTCTCATGGGCCCACAAATATCAGTGTGCACTATCTCAAGCGGTTTAGTTGTGGAGTATTCTTTTATTTTAAATCTGACTCTTATTTGTTTCCCATGTTGACATTGCTTGCGCACTGAACCTGAGAGATTCTTTAAAGATGGTAAATCTCTTACAGCTTCATTCTTACTCATATTGATCAGATTATCAAAATTGATGTGACCTAGTCTCTTGTGCCACAACCAGCTTTCATTCTCATTACTAAGACAACATTCATTCTTTTTCTCATCCAGAATATAGACATTGCTTGCACTTCTTGTGGCTGTACCTATTAGTTTATCTGTTTTCACATCTCTGATTTGACATCCATTTGAATCAAATATCATGTAGCATCCCTTATCACATGTTTGACTAACACTCAGCAAGTTGTGTTCCATGTCTTCTATCAACAGGACATTTTCAGCCAAGATTTTCTTACTATTTAAACATACAGTCCCTCTTCCAATTATTCTAGCTGTCTGATCATTCCCAAATGTGACAAACCCCTCTTTTCCTTTGTCTAGTTTGATAAACAAATGTTTACTTCCTGTCATATGTTTGGAGCATCCACTGTCTATTATCCATTTGATTTTATGTTCAACTTGCAGGGCTACGTTACATTGTTCAGCCTTCAGATTTTCTGTCTTCCTTTTCCAGATTTGAGTTGGTTGATGAGTATAGATGGGTTTACTAACTTTCTGAAATTTAGTAGGACAATTTCTTGAAATATGGCCAAAATTTTGACACTTATAGCATTCTGTTTCATGATTCAGAACATCAAACCTGTTTCTGTTTTGACTTGTCAAATTTGTCCTTTTTTCATATCCATGTCTGGGCTTCTCATAACCATTATGTTCAGATATCTTTCTTGAAAACTTATCACACAATGCAGCCTTGTGTCCATAATTATAACAAAAAAAACAATAGCCATTGAATTTGTATTGATACCTGTCAGGTGTTCTTCTCTGAATATATGGTCTTGACTTTTCTTCCTGTTTCTCAACAACTGAATTCTTATCATCCCCTTTCTCATTCTTCTTTTATGTACCTCTTGTTTTCACATCTAAACTAGAACACTCATTAGTCACTGCTGCCTTATAACCAAGTCCAGTTTTATCATTTACCGATCTCTGACTTTCTATTATCTGATCTAGAATTGATGAACTGTGATTCATGTTACTTTCCTGAACCTTCTTCCTTAATAAGACAACTTCTAATTTCAGCTTTTCAATCTCTTTATCCTTTTCAATAATAAATTTATTTAGAGATTCTTCAGTGATTCTAGCTTCTTCCAGCTTTAGTTTTAATTCACTCATCATTGCTTCAGTGCTTTCAAATGAATCATTTGATTTTTTCAACTCATCCTCAAGTTCTTTAACATTTCTGTTAAGATGTCTACATTCTTTTCTTTCTCTTCTTAAATCACATAGAGCACTTACCAATTCTGCTTCCAAATCCACTTCACCATCTTCTTCCTCTTCAGACCGGTCTTTCTGATTTTCCAAAGCCATAAAGAGATTCTCATCTGAATGATCATCACTTTCATCGGAATCAGATATATCACTTTCTTCTTTAGTAAATAAACTCTTCTTCTTGAAAGTACGTCTATTGAAAGAATTCTTGTATTTATTTTTGTATTGCTTTGGCTTTTTACTGCTTTCTTCCTCATTGTCAGAGTTCTTACTATATGGACATTTGGAAGCAAAGTGGCCTATTCTACCACATCCAAAACATTTCAAAGGAAGCTTACCTTTGAACTTACCTGTACCTCTTTTCAAGTTCTTGACAAAATTTGCTTCTTCTTCATCTTCTTCTGATTTTTCAGAATGGTTCACTTCTTCTTCTTTCTTCTTCTTCTCCTTCTTTGTTGCTTTGAATGCTGCTTCTTTCTTGGAAGAAGTCTCACTAGAAATTATCATTTCATATGCAGTCAGTATTCCACTAAGTGTATCCATATCTAAGGTATCTAAATCTGCTCTTTCTTCTAATGCAGAGACCTTAGGATAAAATCTAGCAGGAAGAGATCTAAGAACCTTTTGTACAAGATCTTCATCTTTAATCTTTTGTCCTAGCCCTCTCATGGTATTGGAAACTTCATCTATTCGAAGGAAATAAGTGGCTATATCTTCAGATTCTTCCATTTTCAAACTTTCAAATTGAGATCTATATGTTTGTAATTTGGCATTCTTAACTTTATCATCCCCTTCATGGACTGTTTTTAGTTTGTCCCAAATTTCTTTTGCTGAGGAACAATTAATTACTTTAACAAATTCTGAAGCTGCTAGGCCTCCTAGAATACCATACATAGCCTTTGAATTATTCTCATAGAGTCTTCTACTTACATGATCTATTGGGATAGTGGCTAAAGCATTATATGTATTTAAAAAAGCTTGCCATACATCAACTCCTTGAGACTGTAGAAACAGTTTCATTCTTATACTCCAAAGGGCATAATTGTGTCCATCAAATAAAGGCATTCCATGTTTGGTAAATTCTGATTTCTTGTCCATTATTTAGGATCTAGCTTCTAGTGGTTAAATTGATTTGAAGAAACCTGCTCTGATACCAATTGTTGGATGGATTAAAGTAACTGAGAGGGGGGGGGGGGGGGAATCAGTTAAATACC
>LPNX011233352.1:18185-66434 GCA_001517045.1 Pseudotsuga menziesii
CCCTCATTGTCTATGACTAGGCTTTATAAATCAGCATTTACATTATGAATCTGAATTATACAGTATTGTAGATATTCACAACAGATGTTATAACTCTATCTCTATACATTTTTCTTTGTTTATCATCAAGACTAAGCACATACAGAACTAACCGATACTGTCATTGTATCATTCTGATTTTCTTTCTCATCTGGACTATTCATACTCTGCAACTATCATCGTATTCAGCTCTTCAATCCCTTTCTGCAATGTGCTCAATCTCTTATCTCTCCCTCCTTACCTTACTGAACTGCTCAATATATATATATCATCTTCTAAGTTCATTTCTCTCTCAGGTTCATCGAAACAACATACTCAAACCGTTACAGAACCGGTTCAGCTTCAGCATCCTCAACCCGTTACCGAAATGGTTCAGCGTCAGCATCCTCAAACCGTTACAGAAATGGTTTAGCTTCAAAAACCTCTGTACACATCCTTACTCTTCAAATCATCATGACCAGCAATTACTAAACGGTTCGCATTTCAGGTTCATCATAACTGTTAATCCGCCTGCTCGAATACTCTTCGAATCCTCAACTGTATCGGGCCCTTCATATTCTTCTTCAAAGGTTACACTGAAGCAGCGGATGAACATTCGTTTTGGTTTCGATACTTTTCTCCGTTACAGTTCATTTCACATAGGATGACCTTTGGTTTTTTGCATCGGAGCTTTTTATCATTTCTTTTTCCATCGTTATGGAAGGAAAACTGCTTCCTCTTCCGATCAGTGCTTTGGCCATCTGCCGTTGCGGACCCATTTGTTATTTCCATCAGTCGTGGGCTTCTGCCCTTGCGGCTGCGGGAAGCCTCAACTTGTCCAAAGCTTAAAGAGCTCGGACTGCCGATGTGTGTTAACCTTTCCGTCGCGTGTCTGAAGCATGTTCTCTTCCGCCGTTGCGGCTAGGGAAGCATTTTCCCTTCCGATGTCAAAGTCCTTCGATCTCTGATCAAGCTTTTCCCGCCCGCATCACTTGTCTCTAACCTTTTCGCTTCCGCCGTTGCGGCTCCCAAAGTGGTTAGGCCTCCGAAGTGCAAAGCGATCCGATCTCTGACGTGCTTTGCATGGCTGTATCCTTTTCTTCTTCCGCCGTTGTGGCTAGGAAATCCCTTTGTCTTCCGATGTTAATACATTCTGACTGCCGATCGAGGGTTTTCCCGCCCGCATTTCGCCTGACTTTGGTTTGTTTTCTTTCCGCCGTTGCGGCTGGTAAATCCATTTGGATTCCGATGTAAATCTCTTCCGATCTCCGATGTGCTTTGTAGCACTTTGAAGCCACTACCCTTCTGCCATTGCGGATGAAGAATCATTATCTTTCCGGCCATTGTGAATCGCTGTATAGATGTAACACTTGATCGTTCTCATCCTTCTGTTTCATTTATTTGAATGTATAACAACATCCTCTATTGTAGTGAACTGTGTAATCATTCTTTTCAATATGCGGGTATTCTGTGCAACATTTAGAGCTGTGACATTGTTCTCATCTGTGGCTGTAACATTAACATTTGCTTCATTACTGCTGTGACTTCCTTTGATTCATCCTGCTGTGGCTTTGCCTGTGAGTAAAGCATTCAAAGTTTGGCATATGGCAACATTCAGACTGTATAGCAAAACTGGCTAACAGAGACACAATCAAATCTACCTTACGATGCATCAGTCTGCAGTCCACATTGTGATCCTTCTAGGCGTGGACCGGTTCCTCATCCCCCTTCCTCTTAGCATTCCCCTCCATGAACACATGTGAAATTAGATTTTTCATTACCCAATACATCATTAACATCCTGTCAAACGTTGCTGCTCTTCTCGCGGTGGTTCCAGGATCGACGACCCATTCCTCCACTTCCATTTGGATCTCCTCAATAGGAACCGATTGAACCTCCTCCCATAAATGTTTTTCAACAATCTGTTGACGCCTGGAAAAATCCCAAGTACCAAACAGTAGGGATTCTCCCCGGTAAACAATCCCAATCATATCGTCCACCATATGGTGTGGGGAATCCGTCTGGTTCACAATTCCGACTACCGTAGATTAAGTTCTTTAATATTTTACTGGTTACGGTCCAGTCCACCGTTTATATGATTATTTATTTAAAGAATGAAGTGCAGATTCCTAAGCTAAATGCATGTCTAATCTAAATCTAAGACTAAACTATTTTATCCCGGCTTGGGAGCAAATTGAGAGTTCAGAGTAATATACTTTAAATGCTCATAAAGGTCTAACAGATAGTCGTACCAACACAATAATCACATTCACAAAAGAAAGAATAACAGAGGTAGATCTAATATAATTAAACCATTTATTACCCTATCAACACAGACATTTATATAGACATCAGACCATTCATGACCAAGGAAATAGTTCCAGGAGGTTAGAACATTCTCATTGTATGATGTACAGAAGCAAGAATAAATAGTTCTACAATATGTATTCCACACATTTCAATTAAATCTCTGTGCAGGCCCTTTGTTCCAACAAAATGATCCTTCTTATTAGCAAAGAGGTAGCTCTTTTACAAAATAGTCCAGCATTCCTTTTACCAGGCAAAAGTCCTTCTATGGTGCTTTGCACCCCTATTTATACCATCTCTATCCATTACCCAACAGATTCCGAGGCTTCTTATTCGCCCACCTGTATAGATACAAACGGTTTCATAAAATAAACAAAAATAAAAAATTACACGGGCCTTGCCCTGCTGGAAATACACGTGGCCAAAGGTCTATCCAACACTCAATGAAGAGAAGATTCCATATCTATTGTCAACCCATTTTGATAAAGTATTTTTCTCTTGTCTCCCACAATTAACTCCGTTGCTAGTTTACTGGTGAAATGGCTGAAGGACCGTTAGATCTAAATCGATGGTGGACTTCAATTGTCATAGGAAGAATTTCATAAAGTATCGCACCCTTCAAGATTTTATTTGACCACGCTAGTTTGCCCAGTGAAATGGCTCACAACCATTGATCTAACTATATCTTCATTTGAACCGTTGAAAGATGCATCCTTTATTCGATTTCGCAATCTGCCAACTTGATAAACTTCATGCTTGTTCCTATCACAAAATCGATCTTGACTATAGATCAAAAGTTGCCTGGATCATCGCCGTTCAAAAGTGCGGGGTCTATGGGATTTCGTAGCCTCAAAATATTTTATCTTCTATGCACATTCAATCCATGAATTAAACCTCAATCGTTGATCTAATAAAACCTTCATCTCAGCCATTGAAAGATGTAACCCTTAACCAATTTCATCAATTTCAAAAGTTCATTTCCACGAGCATGTTGAATCAACAAATTTCACCTCCACCGTGGATCTGATTCCACCTTTGATCTTGGCCATTGAAAAGTGCAGGTCCTACCACATTTCGCCAATCTAAGAAATTTATTTCTCCTTGCATGTTAAAACAACAGAAATCTTCAAGCTCGTAGATCTTGATCCACCATGAACCTAAACCATCCAAAGATGCAACATTTACTAAGTTTCGCAATCTCCCATCCTAATTTGGCAAACAATAATACCTATGATATACAAAGAAAACACCATGAGAGATATATATGATATGGAAACCACCATAATCCATTGTATTTCAACATAATGATATCCATCAATTATTAAACAGAAAACAGTTAATGACCAGTGCCCTGTTATGCCAACAAATTTATTAGTTTAAGCTTTGGGAGGATGATTTCTCAGTTTCCCCAATGGTTCACAGTCACAAACCAAACATAAAATGAACGGCTCAGATCATCTCAAAGGATGGATCGGGTTTGATTTGAACCGTCAGATCATGCGTCTCAACAAGTTCCTTTCCACTTTTCCCTAGACCGTTGATTTTATTTCGGAGTCATCCTCAGCCATTGATATGAGATCAAAATTGCGGGCTGTGGGTTTGGAAAATTTACATTCTAAATTCTGTGATTTCATTTTTGCAACAACATTTCTGCATCGTTGATATTATGCGAAATATTTCTGGACCATTGATCTTGATCAGTGGAAAGTGGAATGCAAAACTTTAACTTTTCGCAACCTAAACTTGATCTTTTCCTCTTCTGCCTTTTCGCACCGTCGATTTTTGCGGAGGCCTTCTGAAACGTAGATCTTGCAGATCACGAAAAGCGGGTTTCTAACCTTTTAAGGCCAAATTCTTATGTTTCTGCTTTCTGCACTTTTGCTCCTTTCCGCATCGTTGATCTGTGAGAATTCATCCTTAGCCGTCGGATCGTAGAACGCGGAAAATGAAAAACGAAACTCTAACGTTTTCACAAATGAAAGTTGACCTTTCCGCTTCCGCTTTTCCCTGACCATCAATTTGTGTGGAGCGATTCTGGACCGTTAATTTGAGACTATGAAAGGCAGGATTCTAACTTTTCATGATCAAAATTCCAATTTTTTGTTTCCGCTTTTTTCTGGATTGTTGATATGCACGGAAGCCTTCTGGACTGTTGGATCTTGAACTGCGAAAAGCAGAAAACAGAACTCTAACCTTTTTTCACAAGAGAAACTTGGATTTTCTGATTCTGCCCTTTCGCTCTCGCCATTTCTTGGTCGCTGCATCTTCGTGGATTCATCCTTAGCCGTCAATCCCGCGGAAAGTGGAACACAGGTTTCCAACTTTTTTCAAGGTTAACTTTAATCCTTCTGCTTCCACTTTTCTCGACCATTGATTTGTGGGGAGCGATTCTGGATCATCGATCTGAGACTGTAGAAGGCAGAAGGTAGAAGGCGAGATTCTAACTTTTCATGACCAAACTTCTAACTTTCCATTTCCGCCTTTTCACTTCAGCCCTATTTCTGGATCGTTGATCTGCGGAATCCTTCTGGACCGTTGGATCTTGAACTGCGGAAAGTGAAAAACAGAACTCTAACCTTTTTTCACAAGCGAAACTTCGATTTTCTGATTCCACTCCTACCATTTCTTGGCCATTGGATCTTCGTGGATTCATCCCTAGTCATTGATCCCATGGATCACGGATTGTAGAACTCGGGTTTCCAACTTTTTTCAAAGGTTAACTTTAAGTCTTCTGCTTTTGCTTTTCTGCTTCTTCTTTTCTCGACCATTGATCTAGGTCGGAGCGATTCTCAGCTGTTGATATTAAATCAAAAGTGGATTTTCTTGTAAGGATTGTTTCCAAGGTCGCGCCTAAGTATATTTTACCAAAATAATACTTCAGGCTTAGGAAAAAAAAACTTCTACCCGAGCTTCTAGGAAAGACTAAGTATGCAAGGAGGGATTATTTGAGTTGGGCCACAAGTGTAAAATTAAAATATGGAAGGAGGGGTCCTAAAATGTAAAATTTAGGGGGAAGCAGTTGCAGTAGAAACACAGTCTCAATATCAGTACGGGTCACTAAGGGAATGCAGTCCTTAAAGAAAGAGGTCGCCTCATGGGCATGCACTTAAGCATGCGTTACTTTGCCCCTATAGCCCTGCTACCTTCCCCTCCAATTACCCTTCTCATTCTTACTTGTAGTGCCCGACCCCATCCAGTTTCCACATTCATGTGATGCTTTGGTGCCATTCTGGACAGATGCAAAGAAAACCACCCAAAAATAGAGTGAGAACCGAGAGTGAGGCCGTAACTGAGCACCTCCCTGGGAAACTTACCTTCAACACTAGCAAAACAAACATAAATTTCACCAAGAAGATGGGTGGAGAGGATGAGAAAATCGCTCAGATACAAGGTCGAGGGATCCATACTTTCCATATCATGTATGTAGTTTCCCTCCTCTTGCCATAAATTTCCATCACCCATCAACGTCCCATTCAAACATCTTAACATCATACCTCGATTTATTGCCAAATATGGGTCCTGGTGCGTAACCGATCTCTGTTCCTTTCCACGCTTATTCACGTACCTTCTAGTCTCAAACTATGGAGTGAGGCCGGTACTATTCGTAACATTCCACATAATTAGATTTGGTGGGTTTACAACACTTCTAGGGTCTCCACTTGCCTCCTGTCATCATCATGGTAATCCTGACCGCAGCCCTATTTGTCGACTAATCTCAAATTCAAGAGCAGTCAGGTGGTGACATTGAGGGGCCCATATCTCATTTCTAAATCATCTATCATACCTGAAATGTGAGCCCTATTCCCTTCTACACCGAGGTTGGAAAGGAGATCAACCACCTTGTTGATGTCCCATCTCACGTGGCTAAAGGAGACCGTTTTATGAGAAGAGACAAGGACCCTCAGGGTATCCAACCAGCTCGAAAGTCTCCAACTGGATGAAATTTACTCTGTGGATTTCCCATTATCTAATATTTTATCCATCTGGATGATGATGTTGGAGTCCCCCTCTACGATAAATGGCAGCCATCCTTCCGACAATTGTAAGCTTGACCCCCTAGACTGAGCCTTCCAATTCCGCAGAATTGTTCGTTTCGTTACCTATGTGCCCATAAAAACTTTCATTATTACAGTCGTGTTCCTGCAGACACCCGCAAAACCTATTGCATCCAGATTTCCCTTCGCTACCCCATCAAAGTTGATTTTGAACAACTGAGGTGGTGTGGTAGACCAAGAGTTTGGGCTAGATGGTTTGCACAAGTTGTCCCTCCATTTAAGCCCCTCCAAGTCACTTCTTCCTAGACCCCAACTCACCTCTATGCGTGCTTCTTCCTCTAAGAAGTCCTTGTCTTTATCGTCCCACTCCATGCTTATAATGGTTTTGTGGAGGTTCTTAACCAGTATTTGCTACACCTCTTCATTGTTGAATTTATGATCCCAAAATATACGATTGTTCCTTTCCTTCCACACATTCCTCATAACCAACCCAGGAAACATCATCCACAGAGTTATAAGAATAGAATTTTTAAAAGCTTTAAGATTCCAGTCTTGCAAGGATTGGCCAGGTTGGCCTCTAACTCGGTCGCTCCTCTTGAAGATCATGGATCCTCTATCCCATATGGAAGCCGAATAGGGGTAGGTGTCCAACAGATTCTCCATAGTTTCTTCATTGTTGAAGCATAAAACACATTGGGAGGGTCCGTGCACAACACATTTCCTTATATTTTCTCCAGTTAATATCCTGCGCTTGATGACCAACCAACAGACGATGGTCACTTTTGGCCACGGATTTGTATCCCAATTTTTTTTCCAAATTACTTCACCCACCTCCTCACTATTTGTGTGAATGTCATAAGCTTCTTTGATGCTAAAAGTGCCTCTCTATTTGTAACCCCATCTCAATTTATCCGGCCCCGTCTTGATACGGATGAATCTCTCCTGGAGAGTAGCCTGGAAGGAGCCAAGAACGTCTACATTGGCTATGTCGTCCATCCCAACAGGGGCTTCCCACTTCCTGTGGTCCTCCATGGGGGGATTGTCCCAATAATGACTCACCTTAAATTTTCCTGCTTCCATCCCTCTGGATTTGATAGTTTGCTATCTAGGTTTCTCTCCTAGTTTGGTAAGCTGATTCCACGAATCGTCCCAAAAATTGGCGAGCTCACCATCACACATTTCCCAAAAGATATGCTCATGGACAAGATTTCAGCCCGATTGGGATTTCATCCAAATATGGGACCCCGATCTCTCCTCATTATATTGAATCAGTTGATCACTTGTTATGTCTCTAGCATATTTCATGTGCCACAGTCCCACCCATGGTTCCCTCCTGTGATTGCACCAGTGCCCCCAAATTATAGATCCTTGGACTTCACTCAGAACTTCATGATTCCTGAAACCCAAACCCCCCCTTTCTTTGGGACAACAAATTTTGTCCTGACCTACCAAGGAAAATTTGGATTTCTCTCCTCGTCCTCCCCAAATAAAATTTCTCTGGAGACTTCTTATGTCCAAACCCCAAAATTTTGCAAAAATTTAAAATTTTGAAATAACATAAAATGCCGAGACTGCAATTTATTTAACAGTTAATGGCTAGCAAAAAGAGAAACAGTTAATAGATTAATTTGCATAACTCAATTATGTTATCTTAGCAGTTTTCTTATTAACATAATCTTAAGCTTATCTTGCGCATTAATTCTATATTTGGTTTACTGATGAGTTCTATTTATGATAGTAGGTGGAATCTGACTTTGAATTTCGGGGCTTACTTAGCATTTATGCTAAAGCAGATGGATTATTTGTCCTTACAGGTTTACAGGTATAAATGACCGAGTATCGTCTTTAAATTCATAAGGCATCATGCAATATTTCTATTTGCAAAATAATACGCTTAGATTATAAGCTGCTGTAATTCAACCTACTTCTGTAAGGTAACACAGTTTGTTTTCTTTTGTTGCTAATGTAAACGAAGTTCAAATGATTGTAATTCTTCCTGTAGAATATGTAGCGACAGTACTGCTTCCTTTAGTTCTGAACAGTTTATTTTATCTGCTTGATATTCTTTATTTTCAAATGCATACCTTAGTAATTCTATGTTACATTTCTTATATTTGGTTTTGTCTAATAACAACTTCTAGAGTTGATATTTTTCTTATCGAGTCAATCTTTATCCTCTTATGTTAACCTTAGTAATTTGGTAAGAATGTAAAACTATACTCCAATTAATATGAAACTGCCACAACATCTAAGATGAGATCTCATGGATCTGTATTAAGTAACAGAGTTCATAGGAAAATTGTTCTTACCTTTTACTTTACTATTACATAGTTTGCTATCAAAACTTGGCTAGTTTCTAAGATTTAAAAGTGTGCATAAACTATTTGTTTAGCGACATAAAAGGTTTTATTAGTGTTATATTTGCATAATGCTTATGATCCTATCCAAACGACACTATGCAAAATCACATAAGTTGAAAGCTATGTAATTATTTACATCAACATGAGAAGAACTGGAACTAAAAGATAGCTATTTTTACACTATTCACTAAACTGTTTATCAGTCAATGATTTCATAATTTATTATAAAATACTATAAGTAACAACTTAGTTATTACACCCTATTTTACTATGATGATATTATTATACAAACTTCGATGAGTTGTACCAATTATAAAGGGTTAAAGCTCACATGTATACTATGCATATCACTATCGATAATGTTAAAATAAATTTGTGATGTTTTCCCACGATACACATTAGCATAACTTACTATGCAAATATAAAAATAAACCTCACTAGATTTTACTAGCGATATCTCATAACATTGGATTATTGATATATTACATAGGGTATTTCTTTGGGTTACGAGGCTAAGGTTTATGTTGTGTAATAAGTCAACGTTATACAATGTTGCAACCCCACGTCAATGATGAACTAGATGTTAACGTTTAACAATTATCATAATGTTGTGAACCCACATCGATGACAAGCTATGCACTAAGCGTTGAAACGATTATTGAATGATTTGAATCCCTTGCAAGTATAATGCGATTTTGATTAAATCATTGGTGATTACATTGATTTTTGGAACGCAGGTGACTATATAAAGTTGACCCAGTGCATGATAAAATTGTTTGCGACCACGTGGAAGTTTCCTGGCCATGCACCGGTGGCTTATAAAGTCGTCAACCCTAACCTTTGGCTCATTCGGTCTCCGGAATTTGCATTGGATCTGTGGGCTGCTCTGCAGGCTCCCATGGCGGCCGTGAGTTGCAGACAGATACAGAGGTTCCAACGCTGGCTTTTATTGTGGCTTACTCCCTTGAGCTAGCCTCTAATGCTCGCCTCCTCTGTGATTTATTTACATTGCTCAGAGTTTACTGTCTTCCTTGTATGGCTTTACGGCCACTTGAGAACTCCTTTCTTCTCCTCTATCGTAGTCTGTCAATGGTGAAAGCTTTGAGCTGAATGTATGTTATTGCTACGCTCCTTCATCGGAGGGTTTAGTTTCCTGCTTATAAACTAGTGACAGTCTGACTCCATTGCTTGCAGACTCCTTGCAGCCATTGCTCAGGATTACCCACCTCTGCTGTTAGTGGTGAAATACCAAGTCTGTCATCTCCATCCTCAGCGAGCATGAGCTTTCGACTCTTCTTGATGTTGGTTGTGGTGTTACTGTTCATCTGGGGCTCCATCGTTTTCGTTTCCATCTTGGGTAAGTTATGTTTAACTGTCATTACTATTACGTTTTCAAATCTGCACAAGGGTTTTAATTTGTAATAAACTCTGTTTCTTTTACTTTGCAGGTTAACTTGTCTTCAAGGTTGACGGTCGTGCTGCACTGTAGAGATGGCTCCACGAAGCGTTCACAGTAAGCTCCGGTTTCAAATAGGGTTTCCTCTGATAGTACAGACTCTTGCAGTTGGAGATGGTTTCAGCCGTGCTGCACCCAGTGTTGGGTTGTTGTGCTTCATTTTTATGGTTTTTGTTTTGATTTATCTCTCTTGCTTTTCGCGAGGTGACTACAGTTTTAAGCTGTGACTTGTAAAGCTCCTCTTGTAGTTGTAATGAACTCATAGTTTTGTAATATGATGTATAAGCTTGTTCATACTCCATATCTGAATATGGGTGCTCGGCTCCTCGCTGAGGTTTTGTACTCTGTTCAAGTTTTTGGCTTACATTCAGTCTTCAGACTTGTTGATATAATGTAAATATTTTTAGTACTATCTGTCTGTAAGTTAAATTTGTTCTCCTTTATGTTTTTGTATTTTCATCTCTGTGCTAATAAATTTAATTTGTTCTTTTAATGGTTATATAAAAATAACGAAGCTTACTGTTTATCCTAGGTTACTACTGTACTGGATTTTGCATATATAAGATTACTAGGTAGTTTCTGCTCAGAAATATGAACTAGGGTTTTTACCCTATTTAAATTTTATAATGATAATTTCCGTATTGTTATTTCATTAAGTTTGGTTACTGTCAAAAGATTTTTAAATTATTTTAATGGCTCGAGGAATTCCAGGTTAGGGTTTATGGAAATAATATTTGTTCTTTCTTTAAAGATTCCTCTAGTTTGTAAAAAGAATTTCTTTTGATTTATAAACAATATTGTTTTATGTTATTATAATATTGTTTATGTTAATAATAATATTATTTGTGTTAATAATATTATCTGTGAATACTATACTTTCTTAAGTTTGTATTTGCACATATACTTTATTAATAAAGACTGAGAACAATCTATAATAGTTTAGTCTATTCACTAGGATTATTTATGTAAGCTTGATAAAAAGAAATGAGGATTTTTAACTCTATCATTACTCCTTTACATATAAATTGTCTGTAAGAGTTTAAGAACAGTTCTTTGTTAATAATACTTTAAGCATAGATTACTAATGTATCTTAGTTGTTTTGATTCTAAAGTAAAAGAAGACTATGAGAGCTAAATAAGTTCTTTATTAAGATACTTTTTATCTTTAGATTAATTTGTCCTTAGAAATATAAATGTTTTTAAACTCTATCTAGGGTTCGAATAGTTGCAGGTTAAGTTAGCTATTAATAGTAGTAAAAGATATAACTAACATAACCCTACTTAAACCCTTACTTAACATAAATACATAAGCATTATAACTAAGATATTTCTATTTCCTCTATTTCAGGTTAGATGTATAGTTTGTAAAAGAAAGTACTGTGTAAAAAAACAACTTACCTACTTGAACACATTGCTATTAGTAAAGTAATATGACTATTTCTTTTTCTAGCATTCTTAATACACAGTCTGGTTTTAACAATAATCTAACTAAGCAGATTAATATTCTTTTCTGGAAGCAACTATCTACAGAAAGAAAAGATTCCAACACTCTGAAAAAAACATAAGTAACTCTATTCATTTCAGATTTCTTTCCTATCCTTCATCTATTTTAAACTATACTACTTGTGCTACAGTACGGTCTGGTTTATTCCAGACGGGGAAAAACACAGGTAGGATTATGTTTCCTCAAATACAGATTCAAAATTCAAATAACTAAAAGATTTCAAGCTTTAACAGTTCACTACAAAACATATAAATCATTCATTATTCGTTCATTCTCAAATATAAACTTTTAACATAGTAAATAAAGACTGTAGAACTTGTTTAAAGGTGGATGACAACAGCGTTGGGAGGTTGTTCCTCCCTACCAACTCCTGGAGAGCGCTAAAACAACGACTTCTTAGGACCCCCAAGCCTGTTCTTGGTCTCCTTGGCTGAGAACTGGTGGAGCAAGCGACAAAATACTAGTCCAATGACTCAATGCTAACTCTGCACTCAGCAGCAAGATCCTTCAGCTGAATAGTTGTACTAGATCACTTTCTGCAGTTTACCCCTCAAACACATTCCACAAATTCTCTCCCAATAAAATCCTCTGAAGTACATTCACCTGAATGGTTCTCTTCCTAGAAATAATGAGCAGCCTCAGCTCTCTTCAATGGGCTTTTTATTAATATTTCCTAGGTCTTTTTGGGTTAGTTGTCATTAATTGAGCCACCTGCTCTGATCCCACTTTCTTGGGGGATAATGACCCCAAATGTAGGGAGGTTGCCACCTGCAACATTGGAAGTGTTTGAGGATGCTGCCACTTGTCTATTTGCTCTCCACCCAGTCTCCTCCACCAACNGGCTCTCCCAAGCTATTGTCTCCACTTTTATTTATTTATAATTAAATATTCAGAATTACATTCAATATCTTTGACTCCGTTGAGTCATCATCTACAACTTACCATATAATTTAACATAATGTCTTGGAATAAAATAAAATAAGATAATATTATTTTGTAAAATTTGGGCATGTGACATCTTATCTCTTTTAAAATTGATTTAGGCATCGAGAGGATAGAGAAAAGGTATACCGGCATAGCTTGAAGAACAACTTTGACTAGGATTAGCCTACTGGGCAAGTTTAGAGGTTGAAGAACCCAGTTTGATAACCTACTTTTAATTCTATCTAAAAGGTCTTGCCAGGACACCTTCCTAATGGTACCTTCTCCTAAGGGGCCCCCAGATATTTCAAGGGGAGAGATCCTCAAGAGAATCCCAGAATCCGAACAATTTTCATTTGCGCCAGGGGAGCGGTGTTGAAGAAGAAAACCCGTGTTTTCTCAACATTAACTTCTAGCCTTGAAGATTCTACGAAAATCCTAAGGTTCTTCTTAAAAGCTCCGGTCTCTTGGATTGAAGGGTGCCCCATGAGCATCGTTTCATCCATGAATCGATGGTGAGTCTATTTATCCATTACCTCATTGAGATTCAATCCTCGAATCTCTCCTTGTGTGGACTGGTCTTGAAGGATCTGACTCAAACCCTTCGCCATTAAGATGAAAAAAAAAGGGGATAGAGGATCTCCCTGTATGGTTCCCCTTGAGGGGTGAAATAGCCTCATCAGAGATCCATTCAGCAAAATAGAGAAGAAGGGAGTGGATACTGTATTCACGATCCATTCCACCTATTCCCTACCAAATCCAAAGGCTTCCAAAATGTTGTTCATGTACTGCCAACTCAATTTATCATAGGCTTTTTCTATAACTAGTTTTATCAACATACCTGGCCTCTTATTTAGCTTCAAAGAGTGGATAATTTCTTGAACTAGAATAATCCCATCCAAAATCTTCCTTCCTTCCACAAAGCCCAATTGTTCCGGGCTAATCAGACTTGGGAGGTGTCGCTTCAATCTATTAGCTATCACTCTAGTTACGATTTTGTAAATAACATTGCAAAGAAAAATCATCCTGAACTTACCAGGGGTGTCTGCTCCCTCCCATTTTGGGATCAAGGTTATGAAAGTAGCATTAAAGGCCTTTAAGACTCCACGATTCCTCCTTGATTCCTTAACTATTTCCAGGACTTCCTCTTTTATCAGGTCCCAAAAGAAGGGGAAAACTTTTGTGGTGAATCCATTTGACCCTAGTGCTTTCCCCAAGGCCATCTACTGGACAACTTCCTCCACCTCCTGCATCGATATTGGTTTAACCAGCATCTCATTATGCTCGCTAGTGATTACCTAGGGGATGATCCTAGTGATCCTGGCTATTGCTTGGCTCATGATTCATATCCCCTCCGTCCTCCGTCATTATCCCTTTAAATTGATGCACCAATTCTTCCTCAATTTCTCCTCGAGAATCCACCTTATTGCCATCGACCTTCCTAATTTTGTGAATTTTCGATCCGTGTGTGTTATGGACGACTGAATTATGAAAGAACTTGGTGTTCTTCTCTCCTTCCTGTAACCATTGATTCCTAGATTTTTGTTTCCAAATTATTTCCTCTTGTTTTTCCCTGGCTTCTAACTGATTTAGTAGGTCTCTCTCCTTCTGTTTTAGTTCCTCATCCCACCCTTCCTCCATCCCAAAGTCTTCCCTATTCCATGTGCGGATTTTGGCTTTGATAACCTTTAGGTTTTGCTGGAATCGGTACATTCCCATACCAATGGGGGGAACCAATTCCTTCCACCACTGACCTACCAAATCCTTGAAGTCTTTATGCTCGAACCAAAATTGTTCAAACCTAAAAGGTTTGCTTAAGATGGAATTTGACCAATCCCAATTAACGCTTATGGGATAATGGTATGACCTTGTGGCCGGAAGGATGCTAGCACTTATTTTCTCGGCACCTATCACGATGTCCTCTGAGACCAAAAACCTGTCAATTCTAGAGGCCACGAGATGTTCACCCCCATAATTATTGTTCCATGTGTACCACCCATCTCCCCTTACAAGGTCAATGAGGGGGGAATGGGCTAGAAGATCCCTGAATGCTTCTTGGAATTTTTCCGATACCCGCCTTCCTCCCTTTTTCTACCCAAGGGATGTTATCAAGTTAAAATCACTTCTAACCATCTAGGATCCTTCGAAAGCTTGATCCTTTATCCAATTCAGAAAATTCAAAAAAAATTGCTTATAAGGAAAAGCACTTGGACCATAGACATTTACTAGGGTTCCTTTTTCCCCTGAGTCTAAGAAGTTGAAATTGGTTATCAAAGAGAACTGGTTGGCACTCTAATCCGACATATAGATGGAATCGGAACGCCATAGAATGGCTAAAACACTAGCCATTCTCACAGCATCAATCGCCATGACCCTACTACCTTTACAAATCTTATGTCCTAATTTCTCCATTTCTTTTGAACTACATTTTGTTTCCTATAAAAAAAGAACATCTGGTTTTTCCTGCTTCACCTTCCTTGCTAAGGTATTTATTTTCCTAGGGTGGTTGCATCCCCAAATGTTCCAAGAAACAATATTCATTGGGTAACCTTATTAACTTCAGAGAATCCATCCATTATCTTCAGATACTAGCATGATTCTATTAACTTGACTCCAACCTCCACTATCCTTTGCTTATTCATCTTTCTTCCTCTTTTCAGGTCTTCCTCTGGGGTTTTATTTTGCTTCCTTTCCGAGGATCATAATCTATCCCCAGTTGTTGGTGTGCTCAGGTCTTGATGATAGCCTCTTGCAACAGTTCTAGTTGTCTTCTAGAGACGTACCCTATACCTTTCTTCTCACATTCCTTCTCAATTTCATCCAGATCCAGCTCACCCAGCTCCATTTCCTCCATAGCCTCGATCTGGTCCTCCTTTTCCTTCTCACATGCTAATGATGTTCCCTTGCTAACACTTTGCTTTTCCTTGTTCCTTTCTTCCTCGAAATCCTCTCCTTTCTCTTCCAAGATTTGAAAAGGATTGTTGCCGGTTACCATATTGCCCTGATTTTCTCACATAGTCTTTTGTTGCTCGCCCACCTTATTCTTTTTCATGCTTTTGACTTGCGTGAATCCTTCCCCATCTTTTTCTCCTCCCTGGGATCGCTTGGAAATGGGTTGAATTTGGATTGACTATGGGCAGTTTCTCCCAAAATGGCCATATTCATGACATTGTCTGCACCTGAATGGAAGTTGCTCATAGTCAATCGATTGAACCCATTCCTCATCATCCCAGTTCAGGATGATTGCTTCCAATAGATATTTTGAAAGATCAGTATCAACACAGATGCGGGAAAAATTCGTATACCTCTGTTGTTTGGTTTGTTATGCAACCTTCATAAATTTTCCTATCGTATTGCTGATGTCCTATGAGATTTCTAGATCCCAATATTCATAGGGGAGAGAAAACAATCAGATCCAAAAATGAGCAACCGTCATATCCTCAATTTCTGGATTAAATCTCTCTTTCCATGGTCTAAGATACATACCAACCAAGAAAAAGAAGTAAGGCACTCCCTCAAGAACCCCATCGCAGTCTTCTTGATTGAAGAAGATGATAGTAAAGAAACCCCTGGAATCCAAATGAAGGTCATAATTCCCTTTAGGGTTCTAGTTCCTCTTGATCCAATGGATAAGATCTCTCTCGCGTGGCCATACCCCCACAAATTTTCCAATGAGGGATTTTTCCTTCCAGATCTCAACCTTCTCCCTTATCTGTTTGGATCTGATCCAAATGGTCGAGATAGTCTGGGTTTTTGGGAGACAACCTCTCGATCCCATTCTCCTCCCGTTACCTCCCCCTACTCCACTACC
This sequence comes from Pseudotsuga menziesii, assembly GCA_001517045.1. Taxonomy (NCBI): domain Eukaryota; kingdom Viridiplantae; phylum Streptophyta; class Pinopsida; order Pinales; family Pinaceae; genus Pseudotsuga; species Pseudotsuga menziesii. The sequence goes on from LPNX011233352.1 coordinate 34,558, forward strand.
TTCCTCGGTTTCATTCCCTCCTTTTTCTTCGGGCTTCTAGCCCCTAAGATACGATGTCTTCGTGTGCCACGGTGGGGGAATTGCAGGCCCCCACCTTAAGTGGCAACCTCAACTACTTTTGCTAAGCCACTGTCTTGCAGGTCCATCGATCTTGCCTCTGCGCTCCCTCGTCTAGGGTTTCCCATGCCTCCAGATAAACCAACCCTGCTTGTCCACCAAAACCTATTTAATGTATTTAACTTAATATATTTAATATCTTATAAAGAAATTCATATTTCTCTATTATAAAATTCAATTCATATTTCTTTAATATATTTAATATACTACAAAGGAAGTAAATATAATTTTGTTTTTTCCATTAGTTAAAAATTGTTGACTTTGTCCTAAATTATGATGTTTAATTAAAGTTAAGTCATATTTCTCTAGTATAAAGGGAGTGAATATAATTTTGGATATCGAAAACTATAAGAAATATATATATATATTTCAAGCGATCCTTAAAAACACCCTCCAAGGAACTTCATTATACTTTTGCGTAGTTTAACTTGTGAAAGATATATTTTCGCAAATGTTATCATGTTTTCATCAATCAGTGTATGTGTCCTCGGCACAAGAAATTGTCTATAGACGAGGACTTTGCATTAGGAGGTTGTCTAGAAAAGCGACCATTTCGCCCGGACGGCGAAATGGTCGGGTCTCCTTCGGCATTCCTTGATTCCCTCAGGCAATTTGTTTACCGTCTCATCGTGTTTCAAACTTGACAGCATATCACATCACTTCGTATAGGGTTCTCTCGACCAGTAGCCAAATCATGTCCATGCATATGGGAAATCCTATGTATGCCATCCACGAGCCTTATTACTGCCAATCCTCAGACTGCATGGCATAAGGTATGGCATTGGTTGTGTCCATGATCATCCATCACATACTCGGCGAAAACTATTCTACGAGCGGCAAGGCGGGATTTATTTTAAATTGGAATTTACATAATCTAGAACACCCACAACCAACCCTATTTCAAGTATAAATCCACGAAATGCTGGTTCTATTTCAAATTTAAATCCACAATAGAGAGGTGAGCATGAATGAAGTTGGTGCTTTCTGGAGCCACTCAGAATGACCGCTATATTCAAAAAGACCACCAACAACTCGACCCAATTTTGCATATGAATAATATAGATCCGGCCCCAGCCCCAGCCCCAGCCCCAGCCCCAACGCTCTGGATTGACCATTATCATCGTCTTCCAAACTCCAATGAAACAGATCTATCTTTGCAGCAAGTTTGGAGTTGTCTATCATCATTTTACATGTTTTTGTTGTTTGACGAAGACCTCAATTTTCAGAAATTGCAAAAGGAATTTGCCTGGACGCTTACCATGACAGTATCATCTAGATTTCCATGTTGGCTTCACTTCTGTTTGGAAATGTTTGGTAAAATCCCAGGCATATTTAAAATTAAATTTACCCTTTATGCGTCGGGTTGCTGGTGGTCTTTTTGAACATCGCGGTTATTCTGACTTAATTGAGATACCTGCAGAGGAATAAGTAACGGATGCTGAACCGTGCAGTGTTCAGTTTTTGTAAAGAAAAATGGAGGTTTACAACATAGTAGCATAATTGGAGTAAGAATACTGATACGAATACTATTCGATACGGAAAAAATACGTAACAAAAAATCCAATACTAATAAAATACCAGAGTAGACTTCTTATATATAATATTTTTAATTAAATATACAACAATATATAACATTTATATACAGCTAAACATATACAATAATTTTAATGAAATATTAAATATCAACCATTAAATTTTAAACTTAAAAAATCATTACATTTTTTTTAATATATTTCTTACAACTAAAATTACTCTTAAAAAAAAATATAATACCCTTAATATAAGGAAGAAAACTCTTAGTTATTAATACTAATAAATTATTTTAAGAAGAAAATAAATAATATTTACCACTACTTACATTTGGAATTAATTAATGAATGTTTTAATTGTGTTAGGGTTAACTTTGACTCCCCAATAAGCAAGGGTGGAAGTGGTTTTGGACACATGGTTTTGTAACCAATAAATTTGGTGTTGCTATTATATTTTCATATTTATTTTTTTGGCATATTTTAATTCCTATTAAATTGAATTACAAAGTATGAAATTGCAAGGTATTTATTTTATAGTGTTTGAATAATTAAAAGTTGGCTTTTTAAAATTAATTTTTAAAATTAACCCGGATCTGTATTGAATATTTGATTAATTCTAATTTAAGCAAATACTACCGAATTATGCTACTATGGTTTACAATGTCTATGTTATCTTTTTTTTCAATCTTACTAAATTATTTGAATAAAATATAAAATGCTTATTTGAATAAAGTATAAAATGCAATAGAGTGGATTGATTTGCTCGCAGTGGGAAAGCAACAGAGCTGGGTGGGACAATGCATCCTATGTGATCTCAAGTTAATGATATTAAGGAGTTTGTATTGAAGAGTGGTTACGATTTCGGGCGTGTCAATTGAGTATTTTTCATTGGTAAGATTTTGGGATGACCGTTTGCTTAAAAGTGAAGGTTGTTGGTTTCCTATTGTAAATCGATTATGGATTGTACATCGATTATGGAGTTGTAGTCTTTTTTTCAAAGTATGATTTGTTTAAAGCTGAACATTGAAATGTTGAATTTTTATAAAGAGCTGTCGATATCCTTTTTAAAGGTATTTAATATGAGATGGATATCTTAGATCCAGAGCTTAATGAGTTCACAAGTTGCACAATATTTATAATTAAAAAAAAAATTATATAAATTCAATTTTTTAATTTTTTTAATTTAATGATTTAATATCAATATATGAATATGGATATCCATATGTTATATAATTTAATGATTTAATAACAATATATACCTGATAAAAATCTTACGCTCCATCTTTAACAACAATATATGAATATGATATATGATTTAATGTTTTAATTTTTTTTAAATGGGCATAACCTCGTGAACTAAGAGGGCCGGAATCATGCATGGATCAAATTGGTCAGACAAAGATGATGCAAGTTGTAATTTTCATGATGAAGCAGGAAGAGGAGAAAGATTCTTTGAATAGGGTTGGGCATTGTGAGGTTATAAATGTTGGTTTAATTCGAATATTGTCCTGTGGAGCAGGATCTCCGAAAACGTCTGTTGAAATGAGCAGTTTCAATACAAAATATTGGTACATTAACATCGAGCCTATAGGGCTGTAAAGCTGTCATGCAATTTAGTCACCAGGAAACATCATAATTTGATGTCAAAGGAGTTGTGCATACGTACAGCGGGCCACAGGGAGTGATTTCAGCCTGGCGATTTGTAGAAGAGGTAGGATAGCATGGAAAACCAAAAACCTAGATCGGTGGACAAGGTAGAGGGCCTATTAATTATGAGATTTTAAGTTAATTTTGAAGCTGGAGAATCAGAGCCCGCTCTCTGTGCTGAATTTATTTTTCAAACATGTTAAAGAAGCTATAAATGATGCAACACATATTTGGCAGTTCATATATGACCGGATTGCTATATAATGGCGGGATTGCTATGAATGGAGATAAGAAATCTCTTCTTCAAAGAGAAGCACTGTCTCGGCACCTTTAACACAGCCGACGCTCTAGCCATGGCTTCAGACCAGGATTAATCCATGAGTGGCTCTAGAGCGCACCAACTTCATTCATGCTCACGCTCTCTCGTGGATTTAAATTTGAAATAGAGCCAGTGTTTCGTGGATTTAAACTTGAAATAGGGCTGGTTGTGGGTGCTTTAGATTATGTAAATTCAAATTTGAAATAAATCCTGCCTTGCCACCGAGAGAAGAGTTTTCGCTGAGTTTGTGATGGATGGTCATGGCCACGACCAATGCCATACCTTATGCCATGCAGTCTGACGATTGGAAGTAATAGGGATCGTCGTAGGAAGAAGGAGCTGATGGCATACATAGGATTTCCCATATGCATGGACATGACATGGCTACTGGGCGAGAGAACCTTATACGAAGTGATCTGACATGCTGTCAGATTTTGAAACACGATGAGACTATAAACAATCTGTCGGAGAGAATCAAGGAATGGGTGGACCTTTTTATGTTATTATCTAGGTTATAATGCAATGGATAAAGCGTTGAAAATGATAAAAGTGAAACGACAAAAGAGACATTTGCAAAAACCTGACAGGACCAACACGAGGCCGATAGACATGACAAATGTGTGCATGGACACACCATGTGTTGTCTTCTGGTATTGTTTGCTTTCCATCCTACTGTAGGTGGCCATTTCTTTCTCTCAAGCTAGCCATTTGGAGAACCGAGCATTCTTGATGCTTGTGCATGGCCTGTGAAGCTATGAGTTGGATTCCCAATTATGTAGAGAGTCGAGCTTACTTAGAAGGGTGAATTATCATTAATACAATTGCTAAGTTAAATGTCTACTTTAGATCACAAGATCAAATGCAAGTGGAGGGCAGTCACCTGAATCCACTCGAAGTTGTCTTTGTCACTTTAATCTCTCAAAATGGATCTACTGTAGTATCTGTCCCTCGATCTATCTGCAGCCCAGTAGGTTCAACAAGGGCATCCCTATAGTCTCTAAATTTTAACAGAGGAAGCATAAATTTCAACAATGTTTTTCAATCACTTACATCTTAATATTCACATACTCTCACCATCCCTATAGTCTCAACTTTGTTTGAGTAGAGCTTTTACTAACAGTAAACAACATCTCAGTTGAGTTTGATTAGGTAAAATCAAAACAGAAATAACAACAGAAAAGATAGATAAACCTCTTAGACCTCTGGATACCTTGTTCGCTTGAGTAGATTATGAAATAAAACACAAACTTACCAACAACTAATCGTCAGTTCAATCTTGCTGCGATAGAAGCTACTGGAATGTAATTAACCTAAATGCACATGAAAGTATTAAATGGCATTAAACTCTAACCAGCAAGCTGCATAAATCTTGGTATATGTCCTAGAACACTACCCGCTTCTATTGGCATTAATCGGGACCATTAATAAATGGATAAATGGACGAGCTACTTGCCCAAATGTTCAGTTTTGATTACTGTTAATCAACTATTTAAAGAAAATAAATTGTTCACGGAAAAAGGACCACAGAAAGAAAGAATTACATGAGCCATAAATGAAAGAGAGTCAGAAAAAAAAGAATTCCCATACCTACTAAGAGCTTTGGCATTCCCGTCGATGTCCTTGTGTTTTCTATTAAATTCTTGCACGAAGTGATTCACCATCCTATTATCAAAATCCTCACCTCCCAAGTGGGTATCTCCAGCAGTGGTTTTCACCTCGAAGATTCTCTCTTTAATCGTCAAAATCGAAACATCAAACGTCCCTCCTCCCAAATCAAATATCAGCACATTCTTTTCTTTAGTAGAAGTGGACTTATTATCAAGCCCATAAGCAATGGCAGCAGCAGTGGGCTCATTGATAATCCTCAACGCATTCACCCCAGCAATGAGACCGGCATCCTTAGTCGCATGTCTCTGCAAGTCATTGAAATAGGAAGGAATATTAACCACAACGTTCTTCACAGTTTGTACAAGAAAGTCCTCGGCAATCTCCTTCATCTTGGTGAGCACCATGGAGGAAATCTCCTTGGGTGAAAATTGCTTCTTGTCGCCCTTGTATGATACTTCGATCATGGGCTTATCGCCGGGGCAGATAAGACCCTGAAAGGCTAGAGCTTCATGTCACTTTGCATAGAGGCATTGGTGAAGTGCCTATCGATCAATCTCTTGGCATCAAAGACTGTGTTATGGGGATTCATGGCCACCTGATTCTTTGCGGCGTCCCCAATAAGGTGCTATGTATCAGTAAAAGTAACATATGAAGGAGTCGTTTTGTTTCCTTGGTCATTGGGAATTATTTCTACTATGTCGTGCTGCCAAACGCCCACACAACTGTAAGTAGTTCCCATATCGATACCAATCCCCTTCGATAACATGGAATAGTTGAAAAGGTAAAACTGTAACTCCAGAAGATTTAATGTTAATTTACACCACTCTTATAAATCTTCATCACTTGTTACGTTTACTATCTTGTGACCATATAAGTTACTCCGGATTGTTTGCAGTCAATCCAAGCCTTGGTTGACGGTAATTTTAAATATAAACAAACTTTCCTGTATTGAATCTGGTAGAATATTTATGATGTGTCGGTGTGGTAAACTGCATTTTCCATCTGGAGAGATCTAGTAACATCTTTTTAAACAAAAACTAATTTTTTTAAGGGAGATTTTCCAGTTATCTCAAGAATAGCGCCTTCTCTCATCACATAAATGATAGATCTTTTAAAAACTCAATATATATTCACCTTCAATGGCTGATAACTTCCTTCACTTGGGGATTATCAAATTAATGAACTTGAGACTTGGAGATTTGGTATAGTATTGTCTTCGTCTCAATCACACGTCCTCAATGGCGTTGGCATGCGGGCTTAATTATTTATTAACCTATGTTGGAAACGTCATGAACCAGATTCATAGAATCCACATTTACTTTTTCTTCCTCATACCTGCCAATATAACCTCGAAAATTTCAACTTCTTGATATTCGAGCATAACTAAGTGATGTCGTAAAATATATATAATAACATAACACGTTGATACCAGATTATTATATGATCGAAGTAGAAAAGAATGTGATATAACTATATCTCAATTTCATAAATGGATAATCAAAACCCAAAATCTCCTCAAAATGCCAGAAATATCAACACAGTTACCTTGATCTGACAAGCCACCATCCAAGTGGAAAAGCAAACCGTGAACAAGTGGAGAAGTATTGCTCCATTCGTAGTGCTATTAAACGGCATTAACTAAAGCCATTAAACCGTGACTAGCCAGTTGCACACATCCTGGTGAAGGTCTAAGAACAATGTATTGGATTCCAATGATATTAATGGAAACCATTGAATGGATGAGCCACCTGTCACCTCATGTCCTACAAGAAAGAGGCATACCGAGAATAAACCTTACCGAATACATAATTCCCATTACTACTGCTTATGCCATCACGTCGCCGGGTCTTGGGGCACAAAGAACCAAGCAAACATCACCTGCAAAAGACCAATAGAAATTAAGTTAAATCAATATTTAAATAATTCAAAAATAAAATTTAATCAAACTATACTAAAAACATTTGAAAACTAAAAAATTTAAATATGCCTATCGAATTAATTGGCCTAACCGATTCATATATATTCCCTGTTGGGAACATAATAATATTTCTTAATAAATGAACACTCCAAAACCATTGCCAAGTGTCTACGCACATTAAGTTGGGTAACATTACTTGTAATTGTTGTGGGATAATTGAGTTAATGCTTTTCTTATTATACATGCCTCGAGAGTATCTACATGTAAGTTAAGATGTGGATCTATTAATTTTAAAGATCTACACATGACCATAAAGTCCCATCTCCTCGGAAGGTGACTTGATGCATGTTCTGTTATCTGGTAGGGAATGGCCGAAATGTCCAGAACATTCAAATTTCACATTCAATTAGGTTGGCACCAACATTATGATGCGACATCTTATGGAAATATGATATGTACTGTTGGGTAAAGGAAAACATCATTACGACATGACATCTTATGAGATATGCTTTATATCAAGTCTTTTATAATAGTTTTTTACTATGGCACACTCATTATGTCAAAATCCCTCCTCTACCATAGATTTTACTATTATTAATGCTAACTAAAACATATATAATATTTGTGGTTTATGGAACGATTTCTTCATGCAAGCATTTGTTTAGATTTATCCATAGCTATTCCTAAGAAAGGAAACCTATGATGTGTCAACCTATAACTGCTTGTAGCCTACCGACACAGTCTCATCAATGTAAATCACAGACCTTGATTAAAGATTAGAAATGTAATGAGGCTACTATTTAGCTTGTAAAACAGATTATTTTCGAACTCCTTGATTTTCTTAGCAGAAATATTCATTTAATCCGTGTGAGTTTAAAATGAATACAAGTCTAGAAAATTGCCTTATGCAACAGTTCTTAGATCTGTGACGCTTGAGCGGGTGGTAATTTCAATCAACAACAAGTGACACGAGAGAAGGTTGTTGAAGGTTTGTTGGTTCATCACATCCATGACTGTTAAGAGGGAAGTTTAATCCTCCATCAATCATTATCTTGTAAGCATGGACTACTCGAGCAATTGAGTAGTTAAGCTTGCATTAGTGGCATTTTTTGTATTAATGGTCGCCCTCTTTACACAGTGGAATGGCGTGGATGACATTTCTTTCCTGTCTACAGATATTCTGAGCAACGTATCGAAACTCGGGTAGAAGACATGTTGTCCTGCATGACTTCGAGAGAGAATATTGGCTAGATGACACAAATCGAATGCTTGTTATAGCTGCCAACCCTGTCATCTTTCAAAATTTCACCATAGGTTTGCAATTCTTGATCTCTCATATATGTTTTTCAAGTTCACAAATTATACATTTTCTATAAAATCCATTGCTCTGAGTTTCATCCCTTAGGCCTAAATGGTATTTTGAAAATTGAAATGCAATACTCTGAATTTCATCCCTTAAGACTAAACAATATTTTTTTAAATTGAAATGCAGGGAGTGTTATGAATGTACGTGGAAGCGAATGTCAACCTTGAGCAATGACAACTATGATCGATAGACTTCATGACACAAATATGAGCACTTGCCTCTGGAGTCCTATTATTTATGGGACAGATGTTATCCATGATCATAACAATGTGCATGGAGCTACCATTTCCCTCATAACATAGGCCTTGGTGGAACTAGGAAAAGCTAAAACCTCTCTTAAGCTTGAATACACTCAGTACCATGGATTATTTCTCCATGGTTGATCAATTCTTCTTTGTTATTATATTGTTTCCATATGGTAAATCATCTTCTCATCATTGTTTCATTTTATTTTTCTCTATGTTTATAAGGAATGGTATGACATTGATAATCATACTTAGTGGGTTTACATGGTAAATTGTTTTAGTATTTAGGATCATTGTGTTATTTTTTGTTTTTTACTAAATCATTTGAAAGTGATCTATGCAATTTCGCCAATTCTACTTATTGTTGTGTTTCTTTCAAATTATTGATTTATATTTTTGTATTTCTTTATAATTAATATGTTTTTTTTGTTCTTGTTGTGTTTATATGGTATTTCTTGTTCTTGTTGTGATTATATGGTAATTCTCAAATTTGATGATAGAAAATGGTTTTTTAATTTGAATTTGATTGTTATATTTTGTAATTAAAATTTATTTTGTGACATTTAACCAGATAATTTACTAATATAAAAATATGCCTAAAAATATTTTACAACAAATGACCAAAAAAAATTGAGCTTCATAGTTCATAGATACTCCATCCATATTCCAGTCGAAAGCACCAAATATAAAAGAGAACCGAACAAAGAACAATTTTTAATTTTACTTTTTTTGACCCAAGAATGGTTTTTAATTTTTGTTTTTTTGACCCAAGAATAAAATGAATAATCTGAAGTGAAAAGAGTGCCTGAAAGATTCAAAGCACGTATGTTAATTGAAATATCGTCAATGCACTCGAAATTTATATTTTGTTTCCAATAAGATTGTATGGGAAAATAAGAGAATAGAAAACTAACCATCTACCTTTTTTCATGGACAAAAGGTAGCACAAAGTAACCTAGCTAGATTTGTCAACTATGCAGTATAAAACAATACAATTTATGTATAGATAGACCATTAAGAATAGCAATTCATATGACAAGAACCCTTCAAAGCAAGGGCATTGTAATACTGAGAAAAGTCAAAGCCGTTTTGTGTACCAAATTAGAAAGGTTGAATCACTTGTGATTTTATCAGCAGGTTCTAAAACCTTATATGTAATAGACTAAGATGTCAAATGACCTCAAAGAAGTCGTTGGGGAGATCTATTTTCTTTAATCACTCTGGATGACTTTTTTTCAACATGGGTTGAGAAACTACTAGAGTTTTCACAAATTTACAAAGAAAACCTCGAGTTCTAGAGCAAGCAAAAATCTATTATTGACCTATTAGTAAAATTTGCAAAGGATCACAAAAAGGTAATTAACAAATAAACAATATCGTGGGATTTATTGAACATACCAAGTTTGAGCCAGTAGAGTAATGGCTATGCAACATCGGTGGTCTTAGTTGGTTATGGAGTTCTTTAAAAAAAATTAGTAGTCTTTGAAGAAGAAGTTGTTTGATAAATTTCAATACCATCTCCAATTCCTGGTATACAACTAGAGTATATTACTTTAATGAACAAGAATATTGAACTACTTGCATGGGAATCTCAAGCCACCTTGCTAAATGATCGAGAGAGAAACCAAGCATGTGTGTCTTTGATATCCTTGCAAAGCATTGAGCTGCACACATTGCCAAATGACAGGATTCACATTGTCTGGTAAGTAGAGATGTTCGAGATGCCTTCTCCATCCACCACATATTTCAATTATAATATACGTGTAAATTTATTGTATGTATGTGAAATACGTCCAAAAGTTTAATCCTTATTTATTTGGATATTTATTTTTTTGGTTTTATTTATATATAGTGGTAACCTAAAGTGTGAACCTCTTCTCCTCTTTTCTCTTGAACTCCTAGTGGAAAGAAAAACCCGATTTATTCTTCGATGGCTAAAACCACCATTTATAAGGAAAATTCTAGCAAGCCTACTACCAATAGTCGATACTCACCTTCCATGGACTATAGTTGTCAAGGATTTAAAGAAACTAAGGAAAATATTTCTATCATTGATATTCACGGCTTCAATATTTAACGAGACGTCTGAATCAATTTTCGCGTGATGCAAGAGCATCCTGCTCTCCATTCGAATTCCAAGTTAAATGTTGGATCAAGCCTAGAAGGGGTCTTCAAATTCTGAATTGATGGTTTTTTATCCATCACATTGTAAATAACCTATGTTTTAATTTGATTCTAGATAATGACGAGTCATTGATGCATCATTATAACAAGCCCTCATCTAATGGTAGCAAGTCATAGGATAGGTTAGATGATTTGTTGTTAGTTAGCAAAAGATCAGGGATATTTGAGTGGATTATGGATCTGAACCAAAATGGTTCATGAATCTTGTTGTTTGTATAAATATATATACGCTTGCGAGGCAGATAGACAAGTAGTAAGGAAGTAGAATATAGACAGAAGAAAATAGACAAAGAGAGAGGTCTATAAGGCCTATAGGAAACAAAGGAAAGGCCAACTAAAGATATATCTGGCCTGATAGAAATCAGAACACAGGTTCTGAACAAATTGTCTATATAGTTTCATTTGATGAATGAAAAAGCGTGTTTCGGCATAATTCTGTGTGTAAATTTCATCTCTGTTTGAATGTATGAAACCGTGAACTAGATGTTTGTCTAATTTCTGTAAAAGACTTACAAATATGTGTACAAATTCAGGGTTCTTGAAAGCGGGAAAGAATAGAGATTGATTAATCTATTCTCTAATCAATTGCGTGGGAGAATTAGATAATCAATCCAATTGAAGGATTTCGTAAATGAAATATATGCGCAGAGAAAACTTGTTGCAGGATTTAGAAACGAATAGATCAATCAAAGGATCGAGAAAAAAATCGAAGTTTGAAGTTTGCAGGTTTAATGATCAGAAGAAAACCTAGATCGACGATGGAGATTGGATCCAAAACGACTGACGATCAAAATCTAGATCCACATCAAAATGAAGATCAACGGTCCAGATCTTCCCCGCAGAAGATCGACAGTGCAGATAGAGGTTAAAAGCGAAGATTTGTGGGTAGGCTATTACGGGATCATAATTTCAGGAGGATTGTTTTTAATTGGAAATTAAAATTTCGCATCCTACATCCCGAAAGTTGCGGAAACAGAGTTGCAGGAACTCTGTTGCGGGGAAGGAAATTGCGGAATCAACATTGCGGAAACAACATATAAGGAAGAATTTAGCGGACAACTAAGTTTAGAGGTTCTGCTAAAACTAGAACCTAACTATTCTTGGGATGGTTGATTCGAATCGGTTTACTGGTCCAATTTGAAGATTTGAATACAATACTCTTGGTTGGGTCGGCATCATTTGGTATCAAAGCATAGGTCTAATATGTTTTTATGAATATTCATGCCGATAACATTTTGTATCAGAGAAGGTTAAAGGTATTCTGCGTGAAAGGTAAATCAATCTTTGATTTCAATATTTATTTTAAATTGAATACCGACGATCGTATGAGAAGGTTAGTCAGGTGAGAGGGTATTTTAGGAGTGATTGCAGACAGAGGATGCGTGGTTAAAGTTTCTGATTAAGCCACAGAGGAATGCATAAGAATCCTTGAAAGTATTTGATAGTCCTGTAGATTGATGAAAGATTGTAGAAATAACAACTGGGAGATCTGTGCGCAAGGACAATTCTGTTCTTGATGAAGAGGAGTATCTTTTGAAGATAACGGTGGAGGTATTTTCAACCAATTGTATGAGTGGAAAACGATTGCTGATTTTTGTATCTAATTATGGTTATGTGAATTTACAGCAGGAAGGAACAGAAAAGTTCTTGAGGAAGCAGTGGAAGAACCTGAGAAATCCAACATAGGTTGGAAAAGAGAGGACTAGTGCATGTTCTCAAAAGAGAAGTGGATCTGCAGAAGCCAAAAGAGAAAAGGAGGTGCTCAAAAGGTTCTAGAAGAGAAGAACCAGAGATACCAAAAGGACAAGCTCAAGGAGAGATAGCTTGTTGAGGTATAGAAGACAAGTGTGGAGACTTGTTGAGGGAGGCTTAGGAAAGCAGTCCACAAGTGAACGGGATGGAGTTCACAAAAGAGAAGAAGGAAACAGGGACAATGACTATTGAAGATCATTGCAGGGATTCAGAGAAAAACTACAGCAGAAGAAAGGAGAAAAGAAAGCAAGAAGATGACATAGAGTTGCTATAATTAGCAAAAGACATTTTGTGCTTGGAGAAGCATATGCAAGTTGCTAAAGAAGAAAACCAGAGGTATTGTTGGATCATGAAAAAGAAGGTAAGATGGAATTCACCACAGGTGAAGCTACAACAAAAGATGTTTGTTGATTTGAAGAAAGAACTCAGAGAACTTGAATCTGAGATGAAGGTTTCATATTATGAACCTGAACAGGGTCCTTTGCTTGGAGAGGATGATGAAGCATAAAAGGAGATACCAATTGAGAGTCTCATGAATTCTGTAAAGAGTACAGATAAACTTATGGAGGAGATGACCGTGAGACCAAATGAGACCAAAAGGTCTTCTGTTTTTAAGACTGATGATTTGTTTGTGATTGCAAGTTTTGTTGAAGAGGATAAGCAAGTTTTTGAAATTGTCTTAAATTTTGATGAAGAAAGTCTCTCAAATGAGGAAAGGTCTAAAATATTACAGCAAAAGGAACTCATTGATGAGTTGTTGGATAGAGGAACACATTCAATTGAAGGTGATCTGAAGATGAAGGCAAAAAAATAAATGTGCAAAGACATTTCTACAAGGCAGGATCAGAATTTCATTTTGATGAAGGAGGAAGTTGAACAGTCACCTTGGACTGTCATGAAGTCTGAAGAAGAAGAAAGTGTAGTTTTCAAAAGCATGGGAACAGAGTATAATTCTGTTGTAGATGGTATGGAGTTGATGTTGTGTTCATACCAACACAAAAAGAGGATGCCAAAGGAGATATCAATAGGGACTTCAGAGTCTTGTGTTTTTGAAACTAATTATTGGTGTATGTTTGCAGGTATTGGAGAACTCTTGAGTGATGTGATTATGCATGGAGAAACTGAACAATTATATTGGGCTGTCAGAGATAATGAAGGAAGAGGAGAAATTCTTTTTAAAATCATGACAACAGAACATAAATATCATGTTGTGAAGGAGGATGAAAGTTGTATACAGCCTGTAGCTCAAACTATATGAGAGATAGAGTTCAGTGAAGAAATGAAGCTGCTAGAAGAGATGATTGAGATAAAAAAGTTCTTGGTTGAAAATGAATTCTAGGATAATGAAGATGATGCAGAAGAGGAACTAGTTGGAAGTCTCGTAAACTCTTGGGAGAGTTCATATAAGCAAAAGAATGTGCTGATGAGTGATGAAAATTTCAATATTTTTGGAATTAATGAATTGTGTATATTTGCAGGGATAGCATTTGATAAACCTTGTGAAGTTGTCCCAGGGGTAAAGGAAGAAGAGAAGTATCCATGTACTCTTGACATGGGTCAAAGCCATAATTTTGTTCTGGAATTGAAGGATGAGATGACATGGTCTCATGAAGGTAAACCAGAAAGAACACTTGCATATTTGGATAAATGTGTCGCTGACAGAGAGGGGAAATTTGTCATGTCACAAGAAGAGACTATATTGTCTCAAAGGAATGATCAGTACCTGAATGAATTTGTTGTTGCAAGGTTGATTACTAAAGACAAAGAAGAATTTTCTAACTTCAGAAAATATGATGAAGAATTAAAAATGTTAGAAGATTGGTTGAATAATCCAATGATTGATAAAGATAACAGTTTAATGTTTGATTGCAGCATTGAAAAGGAGCGGGTAGAAGGCCAAAACACTACATTTTATTATAATTTAGTGGATAGCAACATAGATTCAAGATGACAACAATAGTTTCAGGAAAAGAAGATGCAAGTGTAGCAGCCAAAGGATAGATTGGACATGGAGATTGAAGAATTAAGGTTGTTGATGGTGAAGATGTCTCAAAGAAGGCATGATCAAAGAATGAATATTTGCATCAACAAAGCAAATAGACAAAACGGTGACATAAAATAGATGACAGAGGAAGAATGTAAAAGCAAAGCTAGACATAAAATTTGGAAACGAGGAGAATTGAAGATGTCAAAGACATAGCAACATGATGATCAGCGACAACATAAAGTTTGGAATCCAGGTATATTGAAGATAGAAGGCTATGACCTGGAGCTCATATTTCATTCTTCCTGAGGAGTCTAATGCAGGAGCATCTTGCTCTCCATTCAAATTCCAAGTTAAATGTTGGATCAGGCTTAGAAGGGGTCTTCAAATTTTGAATTTATGGTTTTTGATCCATCACATTGTAAATAAACTATGTTTTAATTTGATTCTAGATAACGACGAGTCATTATAACAAGCCCTCATCTAATGGTAGCGAGTCATATGATAGGTTAGATAATTTGTTGTTAGTTAGCAGAAGATCAGGGATATTTGAGTGGATTATGGATCTGAACCAGAATGGTTCACGAATCTTATTGTTTGTATAAATATACGTAAGCCTTCTAGGCAAATAGAAAAGTAGTAAGGAAGTAGAATATAGACAGAAGAAAATAGATAAAGAGGTCTATAAAGCCTATAAGAAACAGAGGAAAGGCCAACTAAAGATGTATCTGGCTGGATAGAAATCAGAACGCATGTTCTGAAACGAATTCTCTGTATAGTTTCATTTGATGAATGAAAAATCCTGTTTCGGCATAATTATGTGCGTGTAAATTTCATCTCTGTTTGAATGTATGAAATCATGAACTAGATGCTTGTCTAAATTCTGTAAAAGACTTACGAATCTGTGTACGAATTCAGGGTTCTTGAAAGCAAGAAAGAACAGAGACGATTGATCGATTCTATGATCAATTGCGTGGGAGAATTAGATAATCAATCCAATTGAAGGATTTCGTAGATGAAATATATGCGTAGAGAAAACTTGTTGCAGGATTAAAAAACGGATAGATCTATCACTGTAAGGATCGAGAAAAAAACCGAAGTTTGAAGTTTGCAGGTTTAATGATCAGAAGAAAACCTAGATCGACGATGGAGATTGGATTCGAAACGATCTGACTGTCAGAATCTAGATCCGCATCAAAATAAAGATCAACGGTCCAGATCCACCTCGCAGAAGATCGATGGTGCAGATAGAAGGTTGCGGGCAAAGATTTGTGGGAGGCTAAATCTAGAAAATGCGAACGCACATCCCGCATGCGAGAAAGGATTGCGGGATCAGGATTTTGGGAGGACTGTTTTTAATTGGAAATTGAAATTCCGCATCCTGCATCCCGAAAGTTGCGGGAACTCTGTTGATGCAGAAACTTGTTTGCGGAATTGACATTGCGGAAGCAACATATAGGGAAGAATTTAGCGGACAATTGAGTTTAGAGGATCTGCTAAAACTAGAACCTAACTATTCCTGGGAGGGCTGATTCGAATCGGTTTACTAGTCCAATTTGAAGATTTGAATACAGTACTCTAGTTCGAGTCGGCATCATCGTGGCTAGCTTCAGACCTATATTGTAAGACTCTTGTAGAAAGTGAATTGCATAGCTTGTTTTAGAAAGTAGATTGCCCTGAGTTCTGCTACAAAGTCTTCCTATCAACCTCAAATCAAATCATCAAGCAAGCACTTTGTCAATCATGGATACTCAATAGCAACTCACATGTTCTAGAGTTCTGTTGGTCGATTATGAAAAATCATGGGATTTCATCTTGGATCAAACCCGAGTTTAAGCTTGCTCAGTTATTCGCCATATCTTTTTAATCCAAATAATAATTGTAATTGTATTGTTGCATATTTCTATATATCTTTGCTTTATTTTTTTGTTTTGGACACCTTGTTGAAGAACTGGGCTTGTTATCCTAGGCTAGTTATATTGCAATCAATAAAACATTGACCGTCTATTACTTATACAGTTGACCAAAAAATTAAACTTTTGTTTTAAAATTAACATTATAAATACAAAATTAAACTTTTTTCTAAAATTAACATTATAAATATATATTTGTATTTTTCAAAATATATTTTAATTTTAATTACCTTCCATTCATTGCTTGATAGTTCATTCTTAAAAAAAATTATGCGAATGCCATGGCGCTTGACCTGTGAGGATTATTCTTTATTATCTTGTTGAGCCTTATGTTTTGTAGCTCAACTATTACATTGTTTTCTTCTTTTCAATCACACCATCTAGTTAATAATAATTTTGTGAACACAAAAAAAATGGTTAGATTGGAGTACATGCCAAGTTTTGTCTTGGTTTGAGGTTGATGAGGATTTAACCAATCAACTCGGCTAGTTCCGATTCCAAGTTGACCGGTTTTTAAAACATTAGTATTACATGGGAAGCCTGTAGCTTGATCCAAGGGGATCTTGGATTATGGATCGATGTTAGTGACAAAGGTCAAGGAGCAGAAGAATACAAAGGGTAAGTAAAATTCTCAGACTTCAAGTGTGGGAAGTAAACCTTTAGGGGGGAAGAGGTAATTATCCCCTTCCAGTTATGCTATGAGACATAGTTGGTACAAGATGACATTAATGGATGCTCAAGATCATGAATAGATTCCTCAAAGCACAGTAAGGAAGAGTAGGCCCTTGATGAAGTTTTCAAACTTCCTGGCACTGATGTGTAGCATCATCGATTCCGTGGCTTCCAGTGATTAGGGAGCCACTGACCAACAAGGTTGGAGAGATGTCAATGTGCAAGATGATGTATGCAACAATGTACTAGGGTTAGAGAGAGAACCAGTTCTGGGTGGCTCTTCGAGAAGTACCTTCCTTGCTAAAAGAGGGAGTGTTGATGATTATAGCTCGGACAAGTACTTCTACATAGGCCAACTGTTGAGTATGCAAGAGTCATCCAGAAGACCTCTCTAAGCACTTGCGGAGGAGCAAGTGACTATTGTATCTCTTTCCCAAGCCTAACTTAGAAAAAGCACATTATTAACATAATATAGGCTAATGACTAAAAAAGTGAACTTAAGATTAAGTCACAAACATTGATCTTAAGTGAAGCTTGAGATCTAATCTCAAGCCATAGATAGCTTTGGAGATATAGAGATATAAGATTTTGGTCATTCAGAAGATATAAAAGGAAGCCTATGGAGAGGAGGAGACACAACATTCACATAGAGTGAGTGGAATCTCATTGAATGGTTGGAGGATGACTTTCAGCCAAGTGTGCAAGTGTAGGGGCAAGGTCGAAGGAAAAGTACAAAGGGGCAGTAAGGCAGAATAGCAGCCAACCAACAAAATCGAAGGATTGATCTTAAGGTTTGATAGGCTAGGCTATTTACTGTTTTGTAATTCCTCAATGGGCCATTGTCCCAGGAAAGGAGCCCAAGATTTTATCTTTATAAAATCACTGTTTGTTGGTTTTTTCCCCAGTTGGGGTTTTCTACCAGTTCACTCAAACTGGAAAATATATTTATCAAGTTGCTACTAAATCTGCTTGAAATTGGTTAAATAACAGGGAGTGGCTCCATGCACAATGAGCCATGTTCCTACAGAGATTCACTCCCCTGGGTCAGCTTGCTCATGCAGATCTGGCAGCAGGGCATAGGATGCAGCAGGCCACCTGGTTCAGAAACACAATATATGTTGGAGCTGACACCAGGAGCATCACAGATTGTCTCTTGCTTTGCTTGAGAATGATAAGTTCCCCAGGCTTGACCTGACATTTTGATGGAGAAATGCCATCAGCAGCAGAATGATAACAGATGGGACCTGCTCTACATGGTGACAAACCATCAATTAATGGGTGGGCCCAAACCCAGACGATCAAGACCTTCCTCTGGATCGGATTTCTCGCTGCTACTTAGTCTCAATGAATCTTTATTGTGGACTGCTGGCCATTGAATTTGGTTTCTGCTCTTCGTTCTCTGGCCTTGTCCATATCACTACTTTAGTTTGGACCTGTAAAGCCCCCAAGGCTTGGAGATTTCATATTTTTTGATAGTCCTATGAGTGTATGATAGTTGTTAGGTATTGCTTGTGGCAGTTGCTTTTGCAGCTTGTTTATATAAAATGCATGTACATATCGTTTATTGATAAGTTTTGAAGGAAGCAATTATTTAAAATAACACTAGTTAAAAGACTCAATGCAGGGACATTAACAGCTTTCTCGCTCCATTAATAACATTAACTTTGATCACACAATTTTCAACTTGTCACCAAACAAACTAATCAACATCAAAGGATTCAAGTTGTACTTGTTGCCAATAAAAATAATCAGTGCATCTTATTCAAGTTGTTGCCAATAAAAATAATCAGTGTATCTCGCTCAATGATTACCAAAGAAGATGATAGAGAGTGACAAGCACGTGAAATAAAGATGTTGACAGAAAAAAAAGAAACCATTGGACTATCTGTAATTAAAAATTTAAATCAAAAGTCAAACACTTTAAAGATCATATAAAAGATAAAAATGACCCATAATTACATTTTTTAAACAAAATTCTTGGCATGGATAAATTACTTGGTGCATGTCATGTTCAGTTGACTTTATACTAATGTTCCCCCAAGTTTCCGGGACACTGGGACGCGGGAGCGAGGAAACGCAGAAACGACATATGCAGAAGTACCCCCCCAACTTAAAGGAAAAGTCGAAGGGTACATCGGGGTCTTTGACATAAGGGACCTCACTAGAAATACTAGCAAATTTATATTAAAATATATAAAAATTGAAATTTGGAGCATAATTCATTAAAGTCTTTAAATTTATAATCTAAAGATTAATACAAGTTTACAACATACATCAAGTGAAATAAAATGAAATACAACCATACATAAGCTATAACTAATAAAACAAATTCAGAAATACAACCATTTTGGACAGCAAAATGAAATCGAGGATACTAAGAAGGAAAATAGTGGACAGCGTGGTCCTTTATCCTTTAATTTTTTGGTAAAAAATTGTCAAAGGAAACGTGGGGACGCCATTTTTTAAGAGGGAAACGTTTCCCTTCTAAGTTTCCTCCTTCAAACAGGGACGTGAGGGGACGTTTCAAATGGAGTTTCCAAGTTTCCAAACTTGTGGGGGCATGGAAACGCATACCCGTGTAACACTGCTTTATACTCTTACCATAGTGACATTAATAGCTCAACTCAAGAGACAATATTAACCATGGTTAGACAAGATTTAATTTCTTCCCAGACAAGATTATCACTCTTGCTAAACAATTACAATTATTTAAGCATTTGACCGGAATGCCACTGGCCCACATTAAAGATATGTCATGAAATGAAACACATAAAACTATCTCAATCTGTTTAACTGACAAAAAGGCTCAAGGATTACACTCCAAAAAAATATTCTGGCAACAGTTCCAGTTCATTACAGTAGGGTACCATCAGCTGTGAAGACTGAAATGGGTAGAAGCATTTCAAATAAATCAAATGAGCTTTTGGTGTAGGAGGTAACCGTAAAAGTACTCAAATAAACAGTCAAATGGAAAAATTGTCAACCATTCTTAACTCTTTACTGCTCGAACTTACTTTACCGACCGTCCTTACAGTCTTATAACCTGGTGTGTGACAGCATGTCCTCTAATAGGGTAGCATGCATAAAGTGAGATAGTTTCCTGCCCACTGTTACGTTAAACAATCAGACTAAAGTGCAAGATCAAAACTTTAAAATGATAAGGGAAGAGATACATGGGCACACTTGAGTTCTCATAAGTGCAAACACTCTCTACAGCAATTAACCTGGGCCAAAGGCTGTTTGTGTCATGGTGTCTTGTGCTTGTAAAAGACATTTGTGTGCCTTAACTTTAAGGTGTTAGCTGTTAGGTAACTTGTTTGGTATGCAATGGTCCAAAAATATGTATAGGAGGAGATGAATGTGGAAATAGAAACCAAAGTAATAAAAATATTACAAGAAATATAATAAATCGCAGGAAATACAAAATGCCCAAGTAATAAAGCAAATAACATGAAATATGATAAAACAGGTGGAAAAGGGAAAAAAGCCTGACAGTCAACACAAACAGAATGCGCAAGTTCTTTTTTACTGTATCTGTTCCTACTATTGTGCAAGTCCATTTGTAATTTTGTACAGAAATGTCTTATATGATGTTTTTAACTTAAGTCAGAGTCTAGTTTTAAAAATCAGTCGAGGGTCAACTTGGACACAGACTCGAAACCGGTAATGAATCGGTCATGACTCGGACCATTTGAATTTAATGACTTGATTTACTCAAAAATAAATAAAATATTTAAATTTTAAAGCAAATGA
This sequence comes from Pseudotsuga menziesii, assembly GCA_001517045.1. Lineage (NCBI taxonomy): Eukaryota > Viridiplantae > Streptophyta > Pinopsida > Pinales > Pinaceae > Pseudotsuga > Pseudotsuga menziesii. The sequence goes on from LPNX011233352.1 coordinate 55,565, forward strand.
ATCGATAATGAATCAGAAAATGAATTGGTAATGAATCGGACTATGACTGGATCAATCTGACTGGTTCGATATTGAATCAGCCAATTCGGTGTCTGAATCAGCCGGTTTGCTACCAAACCAGTCACCCAAACCGATTTGATGGCCGCTTCGGATCGGTTTGGGGTCTGCTTGGTGAATCAGCCGATTCCAATTTTTAAAAACAGGGAGTCAGACATCAAGGTTAATATTCTCTTGAAAAAGGAAGAATTTAAACCAGCAATCTTGGGAAGGAAGAAGTAAACATGCATAATGAGAACATCCTGAACATGTTACAATGGAAATTGAAAGGGATTTTCAGTGTTTGAATTATAAGAATTCATCTAGTCTATTGCAAGATGAAGGACACCAGTTTTTTAACAAGATCAGAGACTGAAAGTGCTACCAATAGGCCCAGGAAGTAACATGTAATGTCAGCAAAATACATATTGGATTTGTACTCTAAATCCCTCTTTGCAATATAATGAGCTCATCATTTTCATACATTGACACTTCCTACTATCTCATGCACACGTTTAACACACAATGATTTGAATTTCAAGATTAAATAAAGCTTGCTTTTATTTCTACATCCACCAACACCAAATGTATAAAAGTGATTTAATGGAACTAGTAACAGAGGTCAACACAATAAATGACCATCGTACTAGAAGGACGCAAAGAGAATTTGCGAGACTTATTTCCTATACACCTTGCATGCTCATCTCAAGGTGAACTCCACAAATAGGCACAGCCAATTTGGCCAATCAAGTCTGTACAATGTTTTGAGTGCCAAATAAAAGCAAATGATGAGGTGGAAAAATGAATGCATTAGCTGTCATATGGAGCAGTTGTGGCTATCCAATTGTTGCTTGAACATAAATAACACATATGTGAAATTTTGAGCTTGATTTGATTATGATGTTCAGACATGATCGTATCTCATCACAACCCAAATTCTACTCATTTTATAAAGATATCTCTACCAAATCTCTGATCTTTCAAATCAGTCAATAATGTCCAGAAGACATGCACTTGAACCAATATGCTTCAAGTCAACAATAGAGTTGCCATTGAGAAATCCAAAACCAAATCTTCCACTTGCATATTGCCAAAGCCTGCCCTCCATAAAACTATCAGCAGGGACATTTGTGCTGTGTCTAAATACATCGGAATTAGGAATAATACAAAGAACCTGGGTAACTTCCTCATCTTCATACAGAGTGTATTTGCTACCATTTGTTTGAGTAAGATCCCTGGGTCTTATATGCATTCGACTATTGTATAATTCCTCCTCTTTAGCTGAAAGAGGAAGCCCATAAAAAGACGCAGAATCAGCTGTCCAGAAAACTGAACCACAACCTGAAAATGTCTGAGAAAATTCCCCAACTTTTCTGCAAACTATTCCACCATACTCATCATATGACACAAGGATAAAATCCAGGCCCATGGAATCAAAAATGCCCTGGTGAAAAAAAACGAATTTCAGAGAACAGTGCCAATACTATTACAGTTTTCCAAGCACAAATGGGATTTGATCAGCACAAAATATATGCATCCACTTGATTCCTTTTGCTTCCATGCTTGAAATGAATGCTGACATGAAAAATGTCTACCAGCAGGCTAAGAATAGACAAACACCCTTGCTGATGAAGGTGAAATTTGTTGTTTGTCTTGATCTCAACCTTGGACTTCTAATAAGATCACAAATTCTAATTTTTGTGGAATTGTATGATTTCTAAAAGTCATTGTTGTCCCTTTCATTTATACATTCAAGCTAAATCACAGAGAGTTCCTGAAATGCATTCAACATATATGCAACAATTCTTAAACAGCATTAAAGTGTATGAATTTAGCAAATCTGCCATTTTCCATTTCTCTCTAATTTATGTAGACTCATCTGCGCCAATTTTTTGTTTGTATCTTGCGGCTAAAATGGATAACTATTGGCATCTTGCCATCAATTTCCTACCTCGCCTTCTAGAAAGTCTGATTAAGCTCTAATCAAATTTTATTTTCAATTTTAATTCTAATAGAAGAGGGTCCTAAAGACCAAGTAGTTCTCAATAAATATTAAAAGGAAACATAAACATGAACATGTGATACAAGTAGAAAGTAGAGAAAAATACCTTCCAAAGGCCCTGCAAGGGGCGTGCTGGTGTAGGAGACCAATGCGCAACTTTGACAAAATGCTCTGCTTCCCATCTCCTCCTTCCATAGCCCGCTGCGCGCTCCTTCTCCTTCCTCCTTTGCTTTCGTGCAGCCCTGACTCCGCTAGGACTGACTTTGTTTGCAAAGTACTCGTAAATTTCAGACTGCAACCCATCTGGAAGGCTTCCCGGTGGCGAATAAGCTCCATTCTCCAACCCCGCACTTATTTTCTTCGACAAATCTGAATAGCTATTACTTCCACCCAGTAATAGCTCCTGTGCTTGATGATTCTTCACCCAATGCCGATCCTGAATCTCCTCGACAACAATATGAGAATTCCCAACAAAGCTCAAGTTCACCGACATCAAGCCGGACGGAACACAATCCTCCAAATCCATATTCTCAAATGGGTTCTTAACATTATTTACCCTCACCTCATTCCGCATGTTTTCTTCCTTCTTCCCCTCTGAAAACCCAGACCCACCATCAAGACCACCACCCAAACCAGAAAATGACCCAAAAACATCATCATCAATATCTGTAAACAACCCAGACCCACCTTCCATTCTCTTGCCTTTACCCAACCCTGAATCCGGAAACCAATCAGGGTTAACAAAACTCAAACCCTTACCCTCCCCCGAAAGCCCCGTCCACAAAAACGGAACCTTGCGGACCTCATAACCACCAACCCTAGCCGGCATTATCCTGGATGCAACAATACAGCAAGCCTCCCACTCAAAAACAACAAGCGGGCCATTGCCCCCGTGCCCGACACCTCTCCAAAATCCCATCAAATTGTGCCACCTTTCCAGTATGTCATACAACAATCTGTACTTAATTTTCCCGTTCCCCCATCTCCTGATCTCTGTTGAGGCCCGCCAACGCCTCTCACAGATCGCAAGCCAAACCCTAGCGTCATCTGAGCAGAGATCCCGTAAACGCCTGTTCAGGCAACGGCAAGCCTTGATCTCGTCGGGCGAAAGGAATGACAGAATGCATACAATGGCGTCCTCCGTTATGTTATCGAGGTTTGTAGAAGGAGAAGAATTCGAATCATCTGAGATTTTTTCTTCTGTGGTAGGGGTTGAAATTGGGGTTTTCTTACCGCAAGTTTTCGGCTTCCGAGGTCGCGAGTTCGATCCGCCGGAGCTGACATCGGTTGGTCCTTGAGACAGTCTGCCAACGAACATTATAGGAGAGTCTGAGCCGTCCTATTCCATTTTTCTCAAACCAGGAAAGGATCGTCTGTAATGCGGTTTCCTCTGTAAAGCAATTTTGAAAGGCTGTTAGTAAATTTGCTATCAATTTCTGATCTCACCGACGGGCTGAACAACCTCCTCCTCCTCAACCTGTATTTTATTTTGTCGTACACTTGATTTCTCACAATCTTATTTTTCATCTAAATGCTTTTCGTATCTTACCGTAGGTAGTCAGTTTGTTCCTTTCCAACATTTGAAAATATTCAATGCAGCCTGCAGGAAATCACTTGTAATAATATTAATTATTTCAATTATCCATTTATACGGAAGCATAACGGAGAACATTAATCAACCACCAATATTTAAAATTTGGTGGAGAATATCATCATTCTTTTGAGCTAACCAATCAATCAAATTTTTATTTATTGATGTTTGTATTTCTATTATGATTAAATATTTAGCAAGCGGTAAAACTGCGTATTTGGGTATGGATTTAAATTTGGGTAAATATTTGATAGATATAAAATGATTTTTATGTCACCCCAAGCGGTGATATATATGAATCGTTGATTCTATTAAATTTATTGTTAAAAAGAAAATTTTAATTTATAAAGTTTTCGAAAGTGATAAGATTTTTATATTGAATAAAAAAAAGTTTACTAAGTTGGTGATTGGTTTAGATTTTGTTGACTTTAGTTTAAATATATACTTCTTCAGCTTTGGCGGCAAGCAGATGTCATACCTATTAAGGTATTGCAGCTTTAACTTAGTGTGATTCGATCTGTGTAAACAGATCTTAGTCATGTGTAAACATATCTACCAGATTAGCACGGATTCGCATAATAATCATTGTACTGCACATCCGTGATGCAAAATGCTTTGGCGACAAATACTCTACATGCTGTAGAGCATTAAATGCGACGGCGGTCACATTTTCCACCGTCGGATCCTTTCCAAAGTAAGATCAAGTAAGATCCAACGGCGGACAGTGCGACCGCCATCGCATTTAATGCTCTACAACATGTAGAGTATTTTTCGCCAAATGCTTCCATCAACGATCCAGCTATAACAAACAGAGCAGTTGCCTTTCTTTTATCGATCTGTCGGTCTTTCTGTGTGTGATAGACACACTAAGGACGACAATCCTTATTTACTCGACAGACTTTCCCTCGGGAGGGGAGCCTGTCAAATGGGTACCATTGGATCTCTCATCCGATGGTGCCCATTCGACAGGCTCCCCTCCCGAGGGAAAGTCTATCCAGTATATAAGGCGCTCCCACTAAGGAACATCGTTGTACTTGCTTTGACTGCGCAGTCCTGGAGTAGTTGTATGTGTTCTGTTTATAGTTCATCTTGATTTTGCCTTTGTTTCAATATTCTAATTAATTATTGAAAATTACATAATGATACTTACTGCTCTTTGATGAGTCAATAGTTAATTAAGCTTTACGACATGCATGATTCAATGACCATGGATGATGGTGATGGGTTGTGTTCATCCTTGGATGTTATGGAGCAACGTCAGCCTGTAACACCCTGTTTTTGACCTTGTTTGCGTTAAAAATGTATATGATGTAAATATTGTATTTAATCGTGGTGTGGAGCTAAAGGCAAAAGCCCCAACATTGACTTATCGTTTTATGTTTCGGCAATTAAAATCGATGTCGATGGTATTTTGTGCTAGCCGACACATTATAATTTTTGGACATCATGTAAATATGCAATTTAATTGAAAACCCACAACTAGCTATGTCAATGCAACAAATAATGAGATGGGGGCATGATTTCTTAAGGATAAGGGGGGGGATGTTTAATCTATGAGCTAGTGGGGAGAAGCCAAGTGTCAAAATGAGAACCCATCAACTACCAACCACTTTTCTTGTCTTATTCAACCAACCACTTAATTCTCCAAGGAGTTAGTTGGATAGTTATTGCCTTGGGGATTAGGGAGTATGGGCAACCATCAATTCTGGCAGGGCTGTCAGCCTAGACCAAACGCTTTCCCAAAGGGGAGATCAATTCATCCATTACCCTCACGTGGAAGCAGGCAGCCGCATTCCACACTCACGCAGGCAGCGGATTTTTTCTCATGCACTCACGCAACTGATCTTCCTCATGTTTTTTGAGAGCTGTGGGACATTTTTCAGCAGCCATCCTTCCTTCATGTTGAGCTCTCACACAGCTGAACCCTTCTGGGTTTTCACCCTTCACGGTTTAGGTCGTTTTCACATCCCCACAGTTGGGATTTTCATGTTTCGGTGTTGCACAGCCAATGGGGGGGGACATACCCACGATTTCAAGGACTGAGGGAGTCGTTTTGGCCCACGTGAAGCCATAGATCATTTTTGGAAACTAATTGCACAGATTGGGTTGTTTTACTCAATTGCCATTTCTGATTTTGGCCTCCGTGATGTGTTCCCTTCAATCCCAAAACTGTTATTGCTGTGTATACGTCTGTTGCTTTGGTCTGAACTGATTTGGGAGTGGAAATGGGATCTGACCAGCTTGATAAACCTAGTGTGAGAAGGAACCTCACAAACATATCTAGGGGGTTGGTTTTCTTCTTTGCACACCTTGAATAGCACTGGAAGGGAAGGCATATCATGAGGGGCTATGTAGCAGAGAAGGGGATGCTTCTTTGTGTTGGGTGTGTAGATGTTTTAGAAGCCAGGGCAGATCTGGTGCAGGTGTCCATAGCTCTATGGTTGAGCTCACTAACTTAGCAGTCAACCTTTCCAGGTCCTTTGCAACATGATAAACCCAAATATGTTGGCTGGGCTGAGTTTTTGTTGTCACCTTGGCTATGTGTGAGTCTGCTAGTGTCCCTTTATTCCTTGTGGGAATCATGCCCAGTTCAGGGGTGGCAATGCTGTTGAAAGATTGATGAGCCGGCCTATGGTTGGGTGGAACGTTGCAGCGACATAGCTGGTTGCGGGACAAGCTTTTTCCAAGATAAGTATTCTTGTGTTTAAATCTTTGCACTTGTATTTGCTTAAATGAATTATGATGAACATGTGAATGTTTGAATGTGTATGCTTCTGTTGTAGATTGCATTAGGCATCTATATATGTTATGTTCAATGAATTTAAATTTAATTATTACATGCATGGGGCTTAGTTTGCTTGGATTGATAGCAGCATAATTGTGTTCTCTCCCTGGTAGAGGGGTGGGGACGTGACACAGTCGGAGCTGGGTTTTAATCTTGATTTGCTCGATCTACGGATGTTATTTTAATGGATATTGATAGTACTTACTTTGTTGCCTCTAACCCCACTACTGTTACTTCAGGTCGATCAATGGCTAGATTTAATTCGTTGGGATTTAAACCGATGCTTTATCTAAGTGGGTAATAACTCTTAAACTATAGGTGGTGCTCGATCTTTATCTACTGGATCTTGGGCTTAAGCTATCACGCGGTCTGCATTAATGGGATCAAATGCGACTGCTAGTTATGGGATCAAATGTGACTGTTGGTAATAAGTGTTAGTACAATTTGGAAGGGAGATCCTAAGGCTCCGTCTCAAGAGGCTCTTGACCTGCACACCAAAGTTATGGTGGTATGGTATCATACGATTCCATTGTCCATTCACTAGTTCTCTCGTTTGGAAGGCTGAAGGTAATTACACAACATTTGACTTTTATAGCTATTCCACCATTGAAGTATGGTATTTAGATGGACCTCTTGAGCTCGCCTCCACAATCATTACATAGGTAATAATGTTTTTCTCATTGATTAGATGAGTCTCATCCATGGAAACATATGTATGAGTTGTTTCTATGCGCATTTTGTAAGCAAATGTGTATACATAGATAGCTAGCTCGATTTTCTTCTTTGTTTACTCATTAATTGATTGTTAATATTTGCAGGGTCGTTATATGGGACGAAGACGAGAGGGCTCAAAAATATATTCAAAATATGATATTAACATGACCTTTTTTTATGGTTCCCACCCAATGCTTGGGCGTTCCTTTGCATTCACAACCATGGAAATGATGTTTTCCTGGTAAGTTCTTCCAACTCTTTTATGCTCTCATAAGGCAGGCACACAGTCATTATAATCTTTGGAAAAAAATACAGAATTTGCAATCTGTTTGTTCACGCCTACTCAATTATGTATTTAGGGTTTTCCTTCGTGTAACATTTAAATACATGGGAGGATCGACGATCTGGCCTAACCGAGCCTGCCAAGAATGGCCTCAGCCCTCCATAACTCCGTAGCTCGATTTTAATATATAAATATGTTGACTCAACCTTAAATACATTATGTTTTCTTTATTAAATGGTAGGGTTCTCTCACCCTCTAAACTCTGATTATCTTGGATAATTATATGCTTGGTTAATATATATACTTGTTTAGTGTCTAATGGGCATTTTATGGTTTCTATTCGTTAACTTTTCCATTTGAATGTTTTCATAGTTATAATGATGTGCATAAACAATGGGTCTCGTAACTCTAGAATCAATTTGGTTTAATATAAATGGAAGCTTGCCCACTTGGTTGTGCCTTTTTACAAAATAATAGGCATGCGCCTCTTGGCGATGTCATCGACCTCATGATCGACTCTATCCATTGTTATGTCACCGTAGGGTGACATATATATATGGATGGGTTGATCTTATTATTTCATCTGTATCATTGTTAATTTTTTTCAAATCTAATGTTAAACATTAATCTAAGAAAAATAAAATAAAATATTGTTTAAATTGTAGATTTATTCTACATCTTATTGGCCAAAACGAATGATGTCTACTTTGTAAAATGTATCCCCAAAGTTGGCGACGAATATGATGTAAGTTGTATTTAAGGCATTGAAGACGATGTAGACGACACGTTCACGTTCATTCTCCCATACAAATCGCCTTTCTTCCCATCCGCGACTGGTCTTTATCTCTTGAATATTTTATTTACGTTGACAACCACAACGTCAAGCCCAACCCCCAGTGTTAGTATATGCAACTTCCTGTACCATTCGTGAATTCCATCTATAAATCATAGAATTAAGAAAACTGTGACGGGAAACGCCAGCTAGCATGACCAGGATCTTCATCTACAAGGCCAATCCAGCAGCGCTTTATTGTATGCCCTTCCATATAACAGTTGGTCCAAGTTGTCATTGTGAATGCCGATGTAAACCACCAGCTGCTCCAACAAGAGTTTTGTGTTTGAATCCGCGGGCGAGATGTGAACGTAGAAGCCAAGAACATTGCACGATAGCCGCTCCATGGATTTCAGCTCCACAATCCATTTCTGAAGCTCTTCATCAAATATACCGTCAGATTGAACTAATCTAATCGTATCTTGGGGGCTCCGGGATGATATGAGTAATGTCTACATCTGGCATACAAGGCAAGCGATATCTCTAAATAGGCCCGACAACTCTGCTTCTGCATAGCAATTCCTGTCGAAAAGTTCTGGCAAGCTTAGGCGAGTTTTTCCATGTTGAAAGCGCAAAATTTCAATCAAAATAAATTACATTTAAATAAACATAATTTGCATTACCTTTACTTCATTCACAGGCCAAGATCATAGAAAACAAACAATACTCAGAACATATAAGTAATCCTACCTCTAACGCACATTATATGCATGTTTCTTCCTATCGAAAACGTCATTACATCAACGAACGCCTAGATTCATCCCGCTACTTGATAGCCAAAACCGAGCCGACTAAACTTGGGTTTAGCGCTCTGTCAATAGAAAATAATTTTCACTTTTTTTTAACTCCGACCTGTTTTTACTGCGACCACCCTTTTTACTGCGACCAACTTTTTACTGCGACCAAGTTGATGCGACCAAGTTTTGTGCGATCAACTTTTCTGCGATTAAGTTGATGCGGCGGTCAAGTTGATGCGATCAACTTATCTGCGATCAAGTTGGTGCGATCAACTTCTCTGCGATCAAGTTTGGTGCTTGATGCGACTAGATTGATAGAATATGATTCTTAGTCTAAAGACTTAAGAATTTTACAAATACTTTTCACCTGTGGGTAAAATGAAGTAAAATGACCACATTTACAAATCCAAATAACTTATGGAAAACATATGTCCAAATATGTAGGAATATTTGAGTCGAACAAAGTGCGGTAAAACCTGGAACTTTTCACGCGGTGAGATTTTTATGGGTTCTTGTTCTTTTACTTATCAGTAATAGTAAAAGACATTTACAGAAGTAAATCTGGAAATATGAGCGGCCAAATAATCATGAATTCAACCACAAACTATTTCATATATTAACTATGCGGAAATACAAAGTAATACAAACTTGTCTGTTACAAACTCGTCGGTCCACAAAGCTTCAGCTCTCCGACTAAATCACATGTACAGAAGCTTGAGCTTCGACTTCACTTTCTCACCCTGAGTTCCTCTGCTTGTATCTTTTCCTTTTTCTGTCTGTGTAACTCTCTCTGTAAACTAAATTACAAAATGCTTCTTCTATTTATAGGCAATCTGAAAATTGCTTCAGCATAAACCGACTTACTTGCCGACTTACTTTGCATTAAACACTGCAATAACTATCTACCTAACAACTTAGCTTCTGAAATAAATTCGACTCAGTTACGCTGCCTACTTGTTGACTTTTCCTTCTTGTCAAACTGACAGACAAGATCGTGGCTTATCCAGACTCTGATAGAGTCGGTTGGAAGCCAAGTAGAGATCTGCATGTAATTACATTTTTCCAACACTCCCCCTTAATTATAAGCAGATGGGGATTTTAAAATAAAATTTACAAAATGTTTCAGAGCTTAGACATGCTTTGTTTATGACAGAGTTCACTGTGGAGAACTTGTCATTCCAAGATAACTACGCAGATACTGGAATATGTCCTTTGCCAATGGCTTTGTGAAGATGTCAGCAAGTTGGTCTTCAGACCTGCAAAATTCCAAACAAATTTCCTTGTCGTTTACCAACTCTCTTATAAAATGAAACCTTGTGTCGATGTGCTTGGTTCTCTTGTGAAACACATGATTCTTTGATAATGCTATGGCTGAATTGTTGTCGCAGAAGATTGTTGTCGGTTCTTGATGGTTCTGTGACAAGTCTTTTAAGACTCTCCTCATCCAGACAGCTTGACATGCAGCACTTGTTGCTGCGACATACTCTGCTTCAGCTGAAAATAGAGTTACTATGGGCTGTTTCTTTGAAGCCCATGAAACAACACCTGTACCAAAATGAAATGTGTATCCAGATGTGCTTTTCCTGTCATCTATGCTGCCTCCATTGTCACTGTCAGTGTAACCAATGAGTTTAAAATTTTCTGAAGTTGAGTACATAATACCAAGGTCTTTTGTGCCACTTACATACCTCAGAATTCTTTTACCTGCTTGCCAATGTGAGTCTTTTGGTGACTCCATGAACCTTGAGATCAGACTTACACCATACATAATGTCTGGTCTTGTTGCTCTCAAATACATAAGGCTGCCAACAAGCCTTTTGAACAGCGTAGGATCTACAGTGGATCCTTCATCATCCTTGCTTAATTTTAAACCTGTTATCACTGGTGTTG
>LPNX011233352.1:68687-131104 GCA_001517045.1 Pseudotsuga menziesii
TTCTGAGAATTTTTTCAACAACCCTTTGGTCTGATACGGGTTCTCCATGAGATTTCAGTTGGTTTATCAACCCAACAACTCTGGTGTAGAATGTGTCTACATTCTCTGAATCTTTCATGCACAGAGATTCAAAATCTTTTCTCAGAATCTACAGCTTGGATGTCTTTACCTTGGTCAAACCTTGATAGGCAGTCTCCAATGTATCCCATGCTTCCTTGGCATTAGTCGATGCTGCTATTCTTGGGAGTATGCTCTCATGCATAGCTTGATGTATAAAAAACAGAGATTTTCCATCTCTCTTTCTCTGTTCTCTCAAGGCATCTTTCTGAGCTTGTGTGAGATTGTTATATGCTGTCATGTCTGCTGGTTCTGCATAACCATGCTGAACTATCTCCCAGACATCTTGTCCTCTGAATAAAGCCTTCATTGTTAAAGACCAATATTCATAATTCTTTCCTGTAAAACTTGGAGGTTGTAATGAACCGGAAGTGGAAGCCATTTTTAATTTTTAATTAACTTTCTGTAGAAAATTAATTTCCCCTTTTTAAGACAAGATTTCTTTCCTAAAATATTGGGCTGTTATAAACCTTGGTCTGATATAATCTCGCTCTGATATAACCTCGCTCTGATACCAGATAGCCAAAACCAATCCGACTAAACTTGGGTTTAGCGCTCAGTCAATATTTTAAAAGAAAATAATTTTCACTTTTTTTAACTCCGACCTGTTTTTACTGCGACCACCCTTTTTACTGCGACCAAGCTAGTTGGTGCGACCAAGTTGATGCGATCAAATTTGGTGCGATCAACTTTTCTGCGATTAAGTTGATGCGGCGGTCAAGTTGATGCGATCAAGTTGGTGCGATCAACTTCTCTGCGATCAAGTTTGGTGCTTGATGCGACTAGATTGATATAATATGATTCTTAGTCTAAAGACTTAAGAATTTTACAAATACTTTTCACCTGTGGGTAAAATGAAGTAAAATGACCACATTTACAAATCCAAATAACTTATGGAAAACATATGCCCAAATATGTAGGAATATTTGAGTCGAACAAAGTGCGGTAAAACCTAGAACTTTTCACGCGGTGAGATTTTTATGGGTTTTTGTTCTTTTACTTATCAGTAATAGTAAAAGACATTTACAGAAGTAAATATGGAAATATGAGCGGCCAAATAATCATGAATTCAACCACAAACTATTTTATATATTAACTATGCGGAAATACAAAGTAATACAAACTTGTCTGTTACAAACTCGTCGGTCCACAGAGCTTCAGCTCTTCGACTAAATCACATGTACAGAAGCTTGAGCTTCGACTTCACTTTCTCACCCTGAGTTCCTCTGCTTGTATCTTTTCCTTTTTCTGTCTATGTAACTCTCTCTGTAAACTAAATTACAAAATGCTTCTTCTATTTATAGGCAATCTGAAAATTGCTTCAGCATAAACCGACTTACTTGCCGACTTACTTTGCATTAAACACTGCAATAACTATCTACCTAACAACTTAGCTTCTGAAATAAATTCGACTCAGTTACGCTGCCTACTTGTTGACTTTTCCTTCTTGTCAGACTGACAGACAAGATCGTGGCTTATCCAGACTCTGATAGAGTCGGTTGGAAGCCAAGTAGAGATCTGCATGTAATTACATTTTTCCAACACTACTCAGTAGGATTCGTGTCACATGTTCAACGTATGAATATAGTATTCTTGTCACATGTTCAACGTATGAATCTCTATTACGTTAAAGATGTGCTATTTCACCGCAAATTCTATTTAAAGATGTACCCTACCAGCTACAAATGACCTCATTTAATGGAAATTAAAGCTTAAAATAACATATAACATCCATTGAAGGCTAAATTTAATGCCAAATCTTGAAATTAACAGTGAAATTAAGACCAAACAAGCACTTTCCTTCTGTATTTGCACAAATAAATGTCATATGAATGCAATGCCTGCTTGTAATGGACTCAATAAACTCTTTGGGTGTAATGTCGATAATAGACTTGACAAAAACTCTTTCTAATCCAATGTCAACGTCCTATGCTTCTTGAAACGCCTATTTTCTTTGCATTTTAGACAGAATTTTGGGTTGTTTAATGAATTCCAGAGTTCAAGCCTTAAATTGCACAGTTTCTACTCTTCTTAAGTCCTTCTTCAAGCCCAGGTTTGTCATAGTCACAAACTACATTAAACGAGGAGCTAAATCCCTGTTACTTGTAAGTTACTAACCCGTTCTCGACCCTTAACTTGACATTCAAATGTGGAGAAGTTCCTTGAAACTTGTTTGTGGGCTGCCATGAATCAATGATAAATAATCTAGCGACACCGTCATAGCATTTTTTGAGGCCGTCAATTGTAGTTAGTGTAGCATTTAAATTCATATTTGTGCATCCACTATCAGAGTTGCTCGTTCTGGAACTCCCTCAGCGATTCATTCTATACTGGTTCAATATCCCCACTCTCTTCCTTTCAAAGACAAATTGGGTAACTAGAGCTGGATTTCCATCGCAATTTCATCCAACAATGGCTGAGTTCAAGGGAGGTGACCGAACTCGGGGAACACATGACAATGGGAGACCTCAAATAGGCCATATCTAATAGATTCTACTTCTCATATCCAATTATAGACACAAAGTCTAGATAGATGATTTTGGTAAGCCACGTGCATATACATTTGTTGAATTTCACTTATTGCTTAGTGGTCATGGAGATTTTCTAGCAATCGTTGCATAAAGTGAACAATGCCAAGTAAATCCAATGCTCGATGCTTTGTGAAAGAAGTGAAGGAATAAGGTAGTTATGGAGCAAACCTTTCTCCATCGGAAGGAGGAGGAGCAAAGTCAACGTTGACTTTGCTCCTCCTCTGTCCGATGGAGGAAAGTTTGCTCCATAGCTAGCCCACGCCAGAAGTGAAGCGTTGATTGATTATTTTAATAAGCCACCTCTATGTACATGTAAATATGGCTAGATATGATAAAAGTTGATATCTTGGACCCTTTTTGCGGCAGTCACTCTCACCTGTCTTGAGTGTAATAACTCTCACTGTCTTTAGTATGACCGGGTCGATCAAATTTCAAACAACTACAAGAAGTTTATAACTGTGAATTGGTAAGTCAAGATTTCTAGTGAATCAAACTTGGAAATTTGTTGAAGAGTTGCAACTTCCAAATCACCTCTTGGACAAATGTGTCAAAAACAAAGATAAAAGATGCTCCTGGAGGTAACGTTGGATTGCAATATCATTTTTTTACGAAGTCACCGAAGAATTGGAGAGACAACAGATTATAATTATGTCTGGTTGCTCAAGCATGGCCTCACTGTATTTCGTAAAGGTTTTCAATGAATGAAACTAGTTTGCTCTATTTTAGTTCTCTAACTACTCCAAATTTTGTAAAAAACATTGTATTTTTTAAAATTGTATTATTGCTTGGGTATCTAATCAAGAGGTTTCCTGCTGGGTTTGGATGGAATAGACACATGCAAATCTATGCCCATATCTTCCAAGAAATATATGACCAGTTGCAACTGAGTTTTTGGTTGATTGGTTCATGGTCGTCGGGTGCTGAGGTAACTCTGGTTGCGTGTTATGGGCTACCAAGTATGGAAACATCGGTGTATTCATGTAATTGAGACGACCCTCTATAAGACAAACTCATCTCGTACATCCACTATGTGAAGCCATTTTTCCTCTCTCTAATCATGCAGGGCACACGAAACGAACCCCTCTCCTCTATCTAATTGGTGGAGTCGTTCCATATTCGATGGCACTGTGGTTTTGATTTATTATGGGGGTCGAGAGTATAAGAATGACAACGTTTTGTTGACCAAATTTACTATTGTAAATGCAACCCTATGTTGTGATATAAGTATAATTACAAATGACATCATTGCAATGCCTAATTGAACTCAATCCTTGTCATTCATTCATTCATCCTTTGAGGTCCAAAATGATAATTATTCGCTCATCAACCAACAATCGTCTTGATAAATTAGAGCCATTATCGTTTATCGTCTTGACTTACTCTCATGTAAAACACAAAGAGTATGGAGATTAAGGACTGAACTCAACACCTTGCTATGTGTAATTCTAGTATTTTTTATTTATGCTATATTGAAATGACTTTTAGTATCTTATTGTGTGTAATTCTAGTATTTTTTATTTGTGTTTTATTGTGATGATTTTCAATAAGGTTTTTTTTTCTTCTTTTTTCTTACAAATACAAAAATTTCAAATTTGATTATTTGTATGTAACATAAGTTAAAATTCAAAAAAAATGTATAGATATGTTTAAAAGTAGATTGGTTTTTAAACATTTTGTATTTTCTAACTTGGATTTTTTATTTGTTACTTCCTAAACATAACTAATGTGTTAATGATAATAATCTAACTATCTATAGACCTTGATCAAGGGGTAATTTATCCTTTTCACAATTGCAACAATAGTAATATAAAGTTTTAAATTAATAATTACATTGATAAAATTAAATGGAGATTTATGGCCTAGTTTGTCTTAAAAAAATAGTGAGAATTTTATTAGTATTTATAGTTTGTAATTGAGAGAATCAATATCTCTCCATAATTAAGGTTTCATGCCATATTTGAGATTGACACTTGGTTATGTCGTAGCAGGAGGCATATATAAAATCAGTTATTCATATTAAAGTGCACATGGATGTATCCATATTTAAGTTGTGTAACAAATTGGGTCTTTGATCATGAAGAAGTATACTTAACACACGTTTTTTTATCTTTTTCCAATTATCCTTGCTCCCGCAAAACTTTGAGAAATCGATTCATCGTTAAGTAATGAAATCGATTAGACTACTAAGTAATTTTGTGACAAAAGAATTTCGATTAGACAACTAAGTAATTTTGTGGTAAACAAATTTTCTTTCCTATTACAGTTTTGTGACAAAAGTATCATATTTATATAACTTTTGTCTTATTACAATAGCAATAGTAGTTAGCAAATACGGCGACAATGCCACCTCATGGCTCTTGTTTTTATTTAGTTTTAGTTATGATGAAGAATATAGGATAATGGGTATCTTGGAGATACTATAAAAAGTTGAAATTGAATTTATTTATTTATTTTGGAGTAAGACTTAAAAATGGTTATTGATTGGTTTAGAGCTTGTTTTTTGGTTTTGGAGTAAGATATACAATTGCTTTTGATTAGTTAAGAGCTCGTCTTCCTCATATGCAAGGAAACAAGTTAATGGCTTAAAACTCAAAGGCATTGATAGGATTGAAAATATGCCCCCTTTTTTTTCAGAAAAGAAAAATATGTAACTTGTCATTCAATAAGAAGTCAAAGTTATATATCCCATTCAAAATGAGCTTTCTAATAAAAAAGACTTCAATCAATCGAAGCATCATACTGGCATTCAAAATGATCCTTCTAATAAAAAAGACTTCAATCAATCGAAGCATCATACTGACAGGCTCCCACCAAACTCATGGCACTTCATCTAAAACAAACTTTTCAAAACACCAAAACTAGAAAGTGTCTAACTCCATGATGTATAGAAAACAAAAGTGTCTGTAATAGCTAGGAAAGGGTCCCTTTAAAAAGCATAACATGAGCCTGAATCAACTAGCATATTTGAGATATATTCTTCAAAAAAGATATGTCCATAAATTGGACCAATAACATTATTTGAGAGGAAATCCACTGCATATTCAATTCCCTGTAGACATGTTTAAAAGAAATATCTGCAAAATCTTCAATCAAAGTACGGATCTTACCCAACAAATGTTCCAAATGTATAGCATGCATCTTAAATGACCATTTGTCCAATCAATAACAACCCTTGAATCACCATAAATATTGACTTTGAAAACACCTATTTTTCATACTATCAAATGATATATATGTAAAAGTAAATAATAAGGATTCAAATCAAATGATATATGTAAAAGTAAATAATAAGGATTCAGAAACCTTTTTATCTGGTTGACATATATGTTCTTTACCAAATCTTAACACTATTTTTTTTTGTTTGCTAAATATCATTTCATAAAAGAAGAAAATGGGAGGCGAGTCTGACATCAATGGTCTTAAAACTATAAAAGCTTTTGGGATTTTTTTTAATTAAATTACAAACTTTCTTATAGGGGACCATTTTACTGAGGTTTTTGTTGTTTGTTGATGGCCTATATCATCAATTAATAAACAAACATGGAATGTGATGTCATTTGTGTTTGTCGACTTTTATGGCTAAATTTCATGGAATCTGTTAGTGCCAGAAATTGTTCTTAGACTACTAGAAGAACAAGCCAACACAATCTCAAAAGTAAAATTAAATAAAATAGGTTTTAGGGTTTTGGTTTTAAAAACTTCATCAGCAAGGAGGAAATAAACATCCACAAGCTAATACAGAACTGAATCATGCAAGTTGGATAAACTGGGGATCAAACACATCACAATAAGCCATAAACATTACACATGAAATACTAATTCCACCCACAGACTACAAGCATTTACATGAATAAACCTTTAAACAAGAAATGAAATTGTAGACTGAGCAATCAAACAGATCAGAAATGAAAAAGCATGATAGGTAAAAGAGCTTATCAGTTTATATATAATCAATAACAGTCATCCATTTACATAAGAATTATAAGTGCTAGCTTGAGAAATCAAAGCTCCAAAAGCCTCTCCTTGAGTGAAAAATCCCCCTTCAAAACTGTATGTTTGTCTTCCTTTTATCATTACAAAAGTAAAGTAGTTCCATAACTACCTTCTAGGTCGAAATTTGAAACAGTTACATCAATTAGTTGCATGATAACTCAAAATATTTAAAGATAATTAACCCAAAAATAACAAATCGGATTTGGAGAAATTTGGTGAATTTCTGGAAATTTGGGTCTCAAAGACGCTTTCATATCTCTCGATCCGAGAAACCTGTGAAAAAATGGAGAGAGGTTTTTCTAAATGAGTATGTTATGAACAAAAACCTCTCTTGGTTTTTCAAAATTCCTCTTCAATTGATCGAAATGTGTGCTGTAAATTTGTGACTAAAATAGGAAATTATTAAATAATTCAAACCCTGAAAATAGGCCACAAAGATGAATTCGAATCTCTCAAATGATAACAGTTGTTACAAACCTGAGAGAGGTTTTTGTGGATGAGTCTATTGTGGACAAAAACCTCTTTTTGTTTTCCTGAATTCATTTCCATCTCCTTGTAATCTTCTCCCAATGACAATGACAAAAACAGGAAAAATAGAGCTGCTACAGGAATCTCCTCATGAAAATGTTTTGACAAAGGACTCAAAAATGAGAGTTAGATTATAAATTTGGAATAAACTTTTATTATAAGTTTTTGAAAGCTTAAATATGTACATATTAACTAATAAGCCCAAAAGACAAACCTTAAAACTAAAATAATGAAATAATTCAACCATTAAAAGCATTAAATCCAACCAAAATTTTTGATTGTCCAAAATTCTTAAAATCAACATAAAATGTAAAATCATTTTAAACCAACGGTTGAAAATTAGGACAAAAAGAACAGATAAACTAAGAACAAGATCTAGTTATAACATCTGGCTCTTACTGCGGGATGAAGTCCTCCTTCTGAGGCTTCAAGAACCTGTAGACTTTGTGCCTTATTCATTGGATGATAGAGTCAATTACCAAATCTCTGCAACTTTCTCAAACTCTGAACACATACCTCTAAAATGACAAAATACTGCTACAAACCAGCATACTAAAAAGAATCTACATGCTCGTATAGTGAGCTTATTCTGCCATTTACTCCTACTTTTAATCGGAGGAAACAACCCAATCAAGTGTAATCATACTTCCAGTGAAGCCAAGAAACCATTTGACTGAGAATCATTTTTCCATGCATGCTATTGTTTGATAAAACCCACAAAAGATGTGATAAATGCAATAAAGAGTCTGTAGGCAGCTGATACTTATGACTAGAAATAAGAAGTATGCCAAAAGCTGGAGCATTAGAAACCTTTGAAAAATACAACTCCATCCAAGAAGCCACGGGATCATGAAATTTCCGATTTAAAACTTCAATGTCTTCATTATATTCATCATAAAGTGAAGCATTATCTTCCTCTCCATTGTTGTTCTTTTTAAACTTTGGATCAAGAATGGAAACCAAGGGCTTTTCAAACTGCTTCTCGACCTTTAAATAAAACCCTTGATCAAAACTTGAACAAATAAATTTCTGAAAGTGACCATAAGTCAAGAATGGAAACTTATTTCTTATATCAATAGTAAGAGGTTGAAGAGCTGCAACTTCTTCTTCATAACATGATAATCTCATAACAGGAACTAAGAAATTTCTACTATAATCCACTGAAAGTATATTATCATAGAAAAAGTCAGCAAACTGATATGAAGAATCAACACAAGCATCATTTATATCATTGTTCATATGAAAATCTGAAAATGATGAAGAAAACTGTCTTAAATCTGAATGATACCTACGTTCTTCTTCATGTTCATAACCTTGCATATCTTCAACATGAGCCTGATCTCAAAGCATTTTGCAAGCTCAGATGTTCTCCTCCACTCCTTTTGTAGCCTCAAACAATTGTCTTAAAGATGATGATTTCCTTTCTAACAGGAAAAAGATAAGATCTGAATGTTGAGCCATAACATAATATACCATAACAAGTTTTTCCGAAGGTCTGATCTCCGTAGGCATACTGATATAAAACCTTTGAAACCTCCAATTAAATTTAGTAATTGGCTCATCATTTTCCCTTTTCAAACTATAAAATTCGGAAAGAAATTGATCATAAGATTTATTCTTACCCCAATACTTCAAAAAGACATCATGTAACTCTTCCCACGATCCAATTGAATCAACTTTTAAATTTCGGAACCAAAACCCAGCATCTCCAGCAAAGGATTTCGAAAATAACCTCATGACAACATCCTCATGCATGATTTCAAAATTATCAATGAAATTATGAAAAGATTCTAAATGCTTCTCTGCTGTAATATGGTCTTTTCTAGTAAAATGGGAAAGATATTCAACAAAGTAGGAAGGGTAAGGATGTAAGAGAGATGGCATCCTAAGTGGTCTAAACATCTTCTGTCTGAGTCTAGACTGAAAATCTATGAGTTGAAAATGAGGTTCAACAAGTTGTTCGCAAGTTTCAGCAGTGATGGTAGAAGGTAATAGATCAACTTTATTCTCTACAAGATGACCAGAATAATCAGCTTCAAGAGATATGGGTATATGTATATCATGCTGCACATGTGTTTCAAATGAAGGAATAGGATCAACATCAATAAAACAAGAAGAATGCAGATTTTCTTCTTCCAAAGAGGGATATGTACTTGAAGGTTTATGATCATTGGAATAGACAAAACAAAAAATAATTCTTTTGACATGCAATGGGAAAGACAGGAAATAGTTGATGAATAAGAACAAAACCTCATGGAGGAAAGTAACAAGCTGATACCCAGTCTTTCCATTTGGCTTCTTCATTTTTCTGTCAACAAAATTCTCCTTGCAGTGGAATCTTTAATCATGGAGCCGCCGATGAAAACTTGTAGTCTAAAAGATTTTATGACTTTGTTCACCTCTCAAAATTAGATGAATAATGATATCCGAGGGAAGATATACTTCATCTTCGTCCCCGGCAACGGCGCCAAAGATGTTAGTTCCAGAAATTGTTCTTAGACTACGAGAAGAACAAGCCGACACAATCTCAAAAGTAAAATTAAATAAAATAGGTTTTAGGGTTTTGGTTTATGGTTTTGGTTTTAAAAACTTCATCAACAAGGAGGAAATAAACATCCACAAGCTAATACAGAACTAAATCATGCAAGTTGGATAAACTGGGGATCAAAGACATCCCAATAAGCCATAAACATTACACATGAAATACTAATTCCACCCACAGGCTACAAGCATTTACATGAATAAACCTTTAAACAAGAAATGAAATTGTAGACTGAGCAATCAAACAGATCAGAAATGAAAAAGCATAACAAGTAAAATGGCTTATCAGTTTATATATAATCAATAATAGTCATCCACTTACATAAGAGTTATAAGTGCTAGCTTGAGAAATCAAAGCTCCAAAAGCCTCTCCTTGAGTGAAAAATCCCCCTTCAAAACTGTATGTTTGTCTTCCTTTTATCATTACAAAATTAAAGTAGTTCCATAACTACCTTCTAGGTTGAAATTTGAAATAGTTACATCAATTAGTTGCATGATAACTCAAAATATTTAAAGATAATTAACCCAAAAATAGCAAATTGGATTTGGGAAAATTTGGCGAATTTCTGGAAATTTGGGTCTCAAAAACACCTTCATATCTCTCGATCCGAGACACCCGTGAAAAAACGGAGAGATTTTTTTTAAATGAGCATGTTATGAACAAAAACCTCTCTTGGTTTTTCAAAATTCCTCTTCAATTGATCGGAATGTGTGCTGCAAATTTGTGACTAAAACAGGAAATTATTAAATAATTCAAACCTTGAAAATAGGCCACAAAGATGAATTCGAATCTCTCAAATGATAATAGTTGTTGCAAAACTGAGAGAGGTTTTTGTGAATGAGTCTATTGTGGACAAAAACCTCTTTTGGTTTTCCTGAATTTGTTTCCATCTCCTCGTAATATTCTCCCAATGACAATGACAAAAACAGGAAAAACAGAGCTGCTACAGGAATCTCCTCATGAAAATGTTTTGACAAAGGACTCAAAAATGAGAGTTAGATTATAAATCAAAACTTGGAATAAACTTTTATTATAAGTTTTTGAAAGCTTAAAGATGTACATATTAACTAATAAGCCCAAAAGACAAACCTTAAAACTAAAATAATGAAATAATTCAACCATTAAAAGCATTAAATCCAACCAAAATTATTGATTGTCCAAAATTCTTAAAATCAACATAAAATGTAAAATCATTTTAAACCAATAGTTGAAAATTAGGACAAAAAGAACAGATAAACTAAGAACAAGATCTAGTTATAACAGAATCAACAATGGAATTTGACATCCATACATTATCTGCCACATGAACCAAATCCTCTCCCTAAAGCACAACTTTGTCTGTAAATAGACAAAGCTCCTTGTTATTCAGATGATTGAAGGAAGAAATGGGAAGCAACATATTTTGTTCTAGTAGCTCAAATACATTTGGGGATAATGATTGATTAATCCCAATTCGAACATCGAGCTCGAGAATGCACAAATGAGAGGAGGAGGTGTTGGCATGGGAAACTCTAGAGTAGCTCCCCACATATGAATGTCTCAGAACTTCCATATTGAACAATCTTGTCAACAATCAATCAATCAAATCAACTCACAACCATATCGACATGACAAATATTCCACTTGAAGCTCAAAAACAACCCATTGAGAGACTCCTGGGAGTATCAAGCCAAGATAATGAACATTTTAAGCTCAAACTTCGTCAAAGACTGGATGGGTTCTTAACAACACCTCCAAAGACACCAATGTTTCCATACTTTGGAAACTTTTTTAACTCATACCACCCAGAATATCTTGGTTATGTAAGCTTTGTTGTGTGCTCCAACCCTAGTATGTTTTTCAACTTCTCACATCCCTCTGCCCACAATAGTTCCAACTTCCAATCATCAACCATTAACACTTAGGCCTCGAAGTTTTGTCCTCTTCACCAACCATTGAATGCTATTTAGCTTCACACATTCACCTACTCATAGTCCTCCAAAGATTCCAATGTTTTGTACTTAACAACTCTTTAACTTAGAACACCCACTAACACTATGTCCCTTGCACCAACCCCTGTGTGCTCGTCGTCTTCACACATTAGTTAGATTCCAACCCCGTATGCCCTTCACATGCCTACAAAATGTTCGTGTGTACCATACGATAGATATGGTTCATGATTCTTATCTACAAAACTTTTCAAATTTGATTGAGACATCTAAAAATTGAACCTTGATTTGTATAAAATAATATATGAAGGATTGATTGATAAAATACTTACAAATTGATGCAACAAATCATCAATATTGTGATTGTTGCAACAAATGATTTATGTCCAACGATTCCGGTCAGATTTTGGCTAGGAAAATGGCCGAAAAAATAGCAACACGTATAATGTTTAGCTTAGTTGATACGATGAAGACATCTCGACAACATCTTTGTTTATCTTACTCCTCGATGAATATGTCGTGCAACATCTCTTCTCAAATCTCTTTGGTGGTCTGTCCATGCATATTTATGTCATTCCAACTATCTACTTCCACAATTTCCATTGAACACTTGCTAATCATGTAGATCATCCAAAAGACAATTGTTTAGGTCCACTACTTCCACCATACACTTAGTTTGTAGATTTGAAATCCCAACCTCTGTGAGCCAAGTCGTTGTGTAAAAGTTGTACACTAGTTAAGAACAACATTTTTATATTCACTTTCATATTAAATGTTTTAATCCCTTTCATATTAAAATATTAAAAAAAACAAAAGACTCTGGTGGTTCAAAATATTTCTTAATAATGCAAAGATATCTTACCCACCCAATAACTAGGGAAGGCAATTTTTAAATGATGTTGATAAAACCGTGAACAAATAAAGGTACCTAGACGTACAACCTAACTTATTAAGAATTGTTCTACGGAGATTACACTTTTATAAACAAATGCAATTGAAGTGTTGGCATATTTACCAAAATCCATTGTCCATAAGCAATCTGAAAATAAGAGAGGTCTTCACATTTACTATGTAAACAATAGTAATCCCAACAAGACTTATACCAGAACAAATTGATTAATCTTACACAATGATAGTTAATCAAACAATTTCATATATATTTGAACTTGAAATTTAAATGTTTGGCAAAACTTGTGCTATAATTTTTCACAAGAAGGAATGCATGATTGTGTAGTTTGAATGACATGCACTGATTTGCAAGTTGCTAAATTCAGTCAATGTCTTTATAAGTACTTACTTGGGTGTGTATAGCATTATCAGCATTATAAGGAAAAACATAGCTCTTAAGATAGCTCCTTGTTTTTGGAAATACCACGCATAGGTGACCGATATATGAGGAGTGGCATTGAAGGTCAAATTAAAGGTAGCCCGACTAACTACAAATACCAAGAAGAGCCTCATATAAAGCTTGCTGATAGGGCTAATGAAAGCAACCTGCTTTATTGAAAATGGTTCAAACTCATAATATGGCAATAGAAACTCTACAAGTAACAATTGTTCTAAATCTGTTATGAATAAAAGTACTTGAATAGGTATGATAAGCAGTGCATGGCACATGCACTTGCCATACAACTCTAAAAGTATTCTTTGTACACTAGCATTATAGGTTGAGCTCAAATAGCAGGGCCACTGTTGAAAGTTGGTAGCTTCCATGTTTTTTCCATATCCATAATAATACCTATGGTTTCAAATATGTAGGGAATGTGTAGTGGCTAAGATAAATTTAATCCCTCGAATAAATTGGAAGGTTGCATTCTTCCTCTAGAAGAAAACGTTGGAGAAGGGAGATGTTGAGATCTTAGATTTGGTGGAATCCAGATGTTACTGGATGAGTTATGGATTATTGCACCACTTTTTGTGATATCACCAACATTGAGTTGAGCTACCTCATTCTACATTATATATACTTGAGTGGGTTGATGGTTAAGAGCACATCTTGTATCTTAGGAAGTCGAATCCAGAAGGGGGTAGTCTATGCATATCTTCATAGAATTTAGCAATCAAATCACCTAAATAAAATTAACTAACTTATGTTTGAACCTTGCTAATCATGATTGTCACATAAAATATGACACTATAATTGCAAGCTTTTAAGTTCATCAATCATAGGAGGCTTTAGTAGTCAAATACCCTAAAGGAAATTAACTAACTTTTGTTTGAACCTTGTTAATCATGATTGTCATAGATTTTGACACTATAGTTGCAAGATTTTAATTTAAACAATCATAGGAGGATTTGCAACTTAACAAAGTATGTGTTAATGCAATATTCTTTGTTTGACATATTCGTCTTCTCTGTTTGTGAAGCATTATTTGTGATCTTAGTGTCTTATTGTGAAACTGATAAAGAGAGTGAAAAATAATAATCATAGTTGAAACCAATTTCAAAGGATATGAATGAAAAATGCAAGAACTTGTTGAAATGCATTACAACAAGCTAAGGTAAATCAAACTAAGACAATTCTAAGAGGAAGCAACCTTATAGAAGGAATTGGAGCATGGAAATATTGAACTCATGGAAAATTATTTCAAGAGAAGGCAAGTTGACTGTTATGTTGTTTAACTACAAATGTCTAAGACAAATTCTATATAGCTACATGCTTTATTTTAGAATTGTTGTCTATGTATACTTATGTAGA
Organism: Pseudotsuga menziesii; assembly: GCA_001517045.1. Classification (NCBI taxonomy): domain Eukaryota; kingdom Viridiplantae; phylum Streptophyta; class Pinopsida; order Pinales; family Pinaceae; genus Pseudotsuga; species Pseudotsuga menziesii. The sequence goes on from LPNX011233352.1 coordinate 83,025, forward strand.
CTTTAGCAGTCAAATCGTTAAACATAGGGGTCTCTTGTCCCATAAACAAGTGGTCATACACCTGGCTTGACTGTGACCTTGAAATTAGGTGGTAATTGTTGTTATTATTTTATACACCCTTTAAAAAGTTACCCCAAGGAAGAGAAACTAAACTATAAAGGGATTCAATTGTGTGGATTCAACTTTTGTGTTTATGAGATTTGAAAATTTATGACATTAAGGTTTATAATGAAACTTGCTTTTTCATTAGAATGTTTCCTCATTTTTAGTGCAAGAGCATCCTTTAAAATATACAAACATTTTAACGCAGGAGACCTACAAATAGTTGCAATGACAATGTTCCACCGTTCAGAGATGGTCTCTCTTATGGCGATTCAAGTTTAAAGTGGCTATTGTTAATCCTCATAAAATGGAAGATGGTCTCTATTATGACAATTCAAGTTTAAGGTGGTTATTGTCAATCCATGTCATAAAATAGATGATAAAACCAATTTAAGAATGATAGAACTATTTGTATTTCAGAACAACAGCTAATAATATTTTAGAACACATTACTTAAATAATATGGTATTATTTTTTAGGTGATTTCTATCCAATTTTAGATGTTTAGATGATGTATTGGATACCGTTTTAGGTGATGTATTTGAATGGAGTGCAAAATTGAATCATGTTTTAAATGATGTATATTAATTCTTAACGTATTTATTTGATGTTTTTTAATATGTATTTTAACCTTTTAAGATAATTATTAGTATTTCATAACAACGATTATTAATATTTTATTTTAGAACATAGTGTTTAACTAATATGATATTAATATTTTATTTTAGAACATAGTGTTTAACTAATATGATATTAATTTTTTAAGGTGATTTCTATCATTTTTAGATGATGTATTAGATACTATTTTAGGTGTTTTATTTGAATGAATTATAAAATTGAATCATGATGATGTATATTATTTATTAATATATTTATTTGGTGTTTTATATTATGTATTAACATGTTATTTTGTATTTTAGATGATGTATATAAATTATTAAAATGTTTATTTGGTTACGGAATATGTTTGGCATTTTTAAGATGTTAGTATTTGGAATATTAATTATAGAAACAAATCTTTCTCAAGATGGTTTGGGTATAGACTATCTATCAATCTCAATGATTGGCATTAACAATGTCAATCATTGACATTGGTAACATTGGATGTCAAGGCTTGATCTTCTCAGTAATGTTATGCACTACAACATTATAAGGAATGTAAATTACACCATCGTTCTCTTTTGACCGCTATGCAAAGATGAAAGACACTTCATATGTCATACTTTGCAAAAAGGAAGAGCAAACCTTCATTCTTTGTCCCTTTCACACTTAAAAATGCATCCCTCAATCCCTACACTCCATGTACCAAATGAAAACACCAAATTTGCTTACCAAAACAATTAGAGTTGAACTTGATAACTCTAATTATATACATATGCATACTTTCTCTTATGACAAATTAATGGACAATTCATTTTAGTTGCCATCGATTACATTGGTCTTTATTTATTGCATGGGTTCTTATTTATTGCTTATTAGTATTTGCATTATAATTTCCATAGATTCACTTGTTGGGATTATTAATTAATCCTCCCTTGACCACCATAGTCTATTTCTCTTTTCCTAGCTTAGGAGGTCATTACCACTACACTAGTGCATGGGGGACTCGCCTAAGGGCCACCTACCACTCAATGTGTCTGTCTGCATGAGTTTAGGAGCTCTAGGGACCAATCCCTATAATTTAGGAACCCACTCTTAGTGCCACCAATAGTCTCCAGCGGTTGACCCTAGTTGGTGTTCAATTATGTTTAGTTATGCTCCAATTCCCGTCAGTTAGATTACTCTCAGTCATCTTAGCACCACTTTGTATTATTTAAGGAAAGTAGGGCGCCTTTGCTCACCTAACTCGGTCAGTTAACTAGTTGTGAACTGATTCAATGATCTGGAGTTGCATTAATGAGATATAGTGTTGATTTTCCCACGCCGAGTTATCTCTAGATTCAGTTCAGGTTGGTAGATTTGAATCCTATATAAGGAATTCAAATTCTCCTATTTGTAACACCATTGTATTACATACAACATATTGATTAATGGATATAATGTGATTATTCCAATTATTGGTCTCATGTGTGTTTAATTTTCCATGAGTAATTGATCAGTCTTTACTGAATTCTTATCTCTCTTATGCAGAATTATTTTCTCATTAAATTCATGCAAGATTGAAGATCCTATGCTTCATTAAATTTAACATGGTATCAAAGCAGGTATCCAAGCCAACTTCAAAGCTCGAAAACTTCCATTGATGCACTAGAAGCAATTGGGTTCCACATAAATCCTGGTATTCTTGCCTTGCTCCCTCTGGATTCTGTCCAGAGAAGTTTAGCCAGGTGTGATGCACCCAGAGAAAGTGCACATGTTGAAATGGAGAGTGTTTGAATTGGTTTGATTCGAATTGAAGAGTTTTTGTAGGTTAATTGAAGCTTTTTTGAATAATTAGTTGTTTCTTGAAGTTGTAAGATGGAGAATTTAACAACTTTGACACCCAGAATCCTCACCCCTTTCAACTATCTTGACTAGAGGGCTGATATGTAGATTGTGTTGTGCAACAAGGGTCTACACAGGGTCACCATGGGCAGAGAGGTCGAACCCCAGCAACATCTTGAAAAATCGAAGTATCTGAACAAGATTGATGAAGCATTTGGCTTCATGTGCATCCATATCTCCAGAGAGTTACTCTTTCACCTTGAGGGATTGAGAACACTAAAAGAAGTATGGCTTCATGTGCATCCACATCTCTAGAGAGTTACTCTTTCACCTTGAGGGATTGAGAACACCAAAAGAAGTATGGCAGAAGCTCGAATCCTTGTTTGGCAAACATGATGAGCTTAGGGGACATATTTTAGAGAATCAACTGATAGCACTACAACCCAGCAACTTTGAAACTATACATCAGTTCTTCTAAAAATTCAAATCCCTTGTCATGCAATGGAAACAGTGCGGGATTGATAAGAAGGATGAGCAATTGGTGCTCTCAATTCTAAGCAAATTTGGCCCAAATTGCTCAGTGTTCGTATCTACCTTTCACCTTGAGGGATTGAGAACACCAAAAGAAGTATGGCAGAAGCTCGAATCCTTGTTTGGCAAACATGATGAGCTTAGGGGACATATTCTGGAGAATCAATTGATATCACTACAACCCAGCAACTTTGAAACTATACATCAGTTCTTCTAAAAATTCAAATCCCTTGTCATGCAATGGAAACAGTGCGAGATTGATAAGAAGGATGAGCAATTGGTGCTCTCAATTCTAAGCAAATTTGGCCCAAATTGCTCAGTGTTCGTATCTACCTTTCACTCTGGGAGACTGACTATTCCTATTTGGTGAATGCCATCCCTTGATTCCTTCACAGAGCATATAATACATGAACAATTCAAGTTGATATAGATGGCAGCCCTCAGAGCCTCTCCAAATCAAGCTCTCTTGGCTAGTGAGACAAGGAATGCACAAGAAAGGAGGAAGCAGGAAGGAAAAGAAAAAAGGAACACTGAATTCAAACCTAAGGAAGAGTTTGATCCAGCATATGAAGCCTCGGGCTCTAAGAAGGACAGACATGAGAGGCTTGACAAGGGAAAGTACTCCTACTGTAAGAAAGGAAACCATATAGGGAAATATTATATGAATAAGATCATAGATAAGATGTCAGGACTCCTTAATCAACACAATATTGCCCTCCATGAGGGTGCAAGGAAGGATGAATCTGGATACAAGACTGAATATCATGACGAGAGATGCCATGCACTGAAGGCTATTTTTTCAAAATCACATGCCTTCCTCACTAATTCAGGAGCCTCCAATCACATGGTTGCATCCAAATAATCACTCTCTTCATTACAACTTACTGATGGTCCAAGTATTCACATGGGAGATGACACTCAAATCCAAGCTGAAGGAAAGGGTTCAATCAATTTAAAGCATGGAGTGTTCAAGAATGTACTCTATGTGCCCTCCTTAACAACAAATTTGTTGTATGTATACTAGATGTCTCATACAGGCTCACCAAAGCGAGTGGTATTTGGTCCTAACTCAGAGGAGATCTCAGATATCTCAACTGGGAAACTTATAGTGAAAGGTGTTACAAACCATGCCTCCAAGGCATATGAATTCTCACACTTTCTGCCATACTTAGATCTAGTGTCATCTCAGCTAGCATTTGAAAGGGAAGGTGAATTCATCCTACCTAAACCTTTTGCAAATGATAATGTTTCCATTAATGTTTCAGATTCATAATCCAAAGAAAAGAATAAAGTTGAATCAATTTATGGTCTTGAAGATGAAGTTCAATCAGATCTAGATCTAGTCCCTACTCCAATCCTAGGCCTAAATGGGCTCAAAAAGTTATTGAGGTTGTTGGGAACAGGACTGGAGAGTCATATGACATGAGGAGAACAAGATCTTAGTTTCAAAAAGAAAGCCTTGCGTTATATCAAGCAAATCCACTCCTCCTAGAGAGGCGCTACAAAATCCTAGAGAGATGCTTCATGATGGTAAGGTCCGATCAACAATTCTACTCACTGAAGAACAAATTGGATCATGTCACTCTTCCTACCGAAAGAAGAGACAAAGGAAACAATTATTCTCCTTTATGTCATCATAATGGAAGGAGGTGGAGAGGTTCACATGCACAATATAGGAAACTAGTGCACACAAGAACCATCACACTGCATTACTGCTCCATAGAGATGAAATTTGCATAAATATTTTCACAGGTTTTTACTCAAGAATATATTTTTTCTCTTAGTATGAAAGCTTGATACTGGTTTTTCCTACTTATTGTGAGGGGGGGTTTTCCCATGAGTTTTTCCCCATTTCCTCGATTGTTAACCAACCATTTTTTTTAACATTTAGATTGTATGGGCGACCTTTGGTCTTAGTTTCCACGACCTAGGTTCTCCAAGTTAGGATTAAGGGGGGTTGTTGGGATTATTAATTAGTCCTCCCTTGACCACCATAGTCTATTTGTCTTTTCCTAGCATAGGAGGTCATTGCCACTTCACTAGTTCATGGGGGAATCGCCTGAGGGCCACCTACCACTCAATGCACATGTTTGCATGAATTTAGGAGATCTAGGGACCAATCCCTATAATTTAGGAACCCACTCTGAGTGCCACCAGTAGTCTCCAGTAGTTGACCCTAGTCAGTGTTCAATTATGCTTTGATTCCCATCAGTTAGATCACTCTCAGTCATCCTAGCACCACTTTGCATGATTTGAGGAAAGTAGGGTGCCTTTTCTCACCTTACTCAGTTAGTTAACTGGTTGTGAACTAATTTAGTGATCCGTAGTTGCATTAGGGAGCTCTAGTGGTGATTTTCCCACACCGAATTATCTCCAGAGTCAGTCTAGGTTGGTAGATTCGAATCTTATCTTAGGCATTCAAATTCTACTATTTGTAACACCATTGTATTGCATAGAACATACTAATTTATGGATGTAATGTGATTATTCCAATTATTGGTCTCATGTGTGTTTAATTTTCCATGAGTAATTGATCAGTCTTTATTGAATTCTTCTCTCTCTTATGCAACCTTATTTTCTCATTGAATTCATGTAGGCCTGAAGATCCTATGCTTTATTAAATTTAATATCACTATACTTGTTTTCAACACATAAAATTACATTACCTACATACACACAACTTTCTCTCATTTTAGACACGTTGAAGTGTTATCACATATATTGTAGTTGGAGATACCAAGATGCAAATAATTTTTCGTTAGATACATGAGCCAGTCCTTTTCATGATGGTGGATTTTCCTACATACATGATGATTGGATGGGATCTTTTTTTTAAGTTATTCAAAGCATTGATCCAATATCCCCTTTCCATGATTGATCCAACGTGACCCCATTGAGATGATTTTAGGTTTAGCCATGGTTCATTTATGGAGTAGCAGAGTTGACAACAGTATAGTTCCTTTGCCCATGGTTCCAAAGATAGGTATATGGTTGAGCATGTATACAAGTTGCATTTGGGTGTATTCTTGTCTCTATTGATTATTTTAATAGTCACAAATTGACACGATTAGCTTACAGTGGTACTATATTGATTTGAATAACTTGTTTTATGAGTAGTCAGATGATATTTAATGTAAGGCCATTATGTATTCTAACTAGTATTGTCTACCTTATGTAGACTTACCCTTACTATGCTATGTTGGCACCACCTTTTCACTTTCCTCCACCTATTGATTCTTGCTTTTTGAGATTTACCCCGGACTTGGACTTTGAATTGTGAGATTCAAGACCTTTCCCCCCACTTGGATCTCTATGTTGACAAATCCCATGTTTTCATTCGTCTTGGCTCTGAGTTTTGCAACAAAACTTACCGAAGCCTTGACACTTTTGGGACAGGAGAACCCAATGGTGTTGGGTCCTGATCCTAGGTGAGTTGGATTTTTGAAGCCTTGACCTCTATGGTCGGTTGCCCTCAATGGTTGGTCCTGATTGTGGATGATCCCTACTGATTATCTGATTCGAGTCGGCTAAAACTTGAAGCAAATTGTGCTACCATCATTACATGCAGTTATGTGATCCATTTCTATATATTTTGAAATGCAAGCCCATGGTAAAGTTGAAAAGAAACTGTGATTTTAAGCATATATAAGAAGGTTATGAAAAAAATGTGAAAGGCCTAAAAGAAAATGTATAACAAATGCTATATCTAAATGATTGTTGACCTGAATTTATATGAAATGTAATGATTATATCCTCACGGAGCCTACGGGTTGGGATGTGAGATGGAGTAAGGGACAACTAACTCTAAGTGTCCCCTATGATCTCTACATTACATTTTCTTGTGTACTCAACGAAAGGGTCCTATAAAATATCCTCATGGAGCTTGATTCAAGCTTGGATGTGAGTTGTAGACATTTGTTAAAGTTGAATGGACACTCCTCAAACCAACTTATTCCATTTGTGAGACACCACCATTCCCTATTGTTTTATGTCTTTCATATATACAAGTGGATTCTTGTTTCCCTTGTCTGAAAGATCAAATGTGTTGAAGTCAACAAGTCTCTCCCTTCATCTTAAGCCTTGTTTTATTCACCTCACCCATCATAGCAAATTGTTAAGTTTGTAAGTGAGCATATATAGGGGGATTTTCAAAGGATTTAATGGTTACTCTAACTCAAGTCACAAGTTTATTTATGTTAATGTACCACTATTGTATTATGAATCTTTTAAGTTTAGTTATTAACATAATCATGTAAGCTTCATCCATATATTGTGCATACAATACTATTCACATCATTGCTTAGCCTTTATTTTGAGTATTTTGACTTGGTCAAACCTGGTTAACACAATTAGTTTGGCAGTTTGGCTACATTGTTCAAGATTGCACATTTATACTCTAAATGTGTCTTGTATACCATTCCCAGTCTTAGTTGGTGATTATTGGCCATTATACAAATATTTCATGGTTTATTATTATTATGGTCACACTCTTTTTATTGGGCATGGTTTTGACCTTTAGATGCATATTCAAATGGACATATGTGGTATTTGTAATAATCATTAGTGTTTTTTATGTCTCTTGATCACTTGGTACACTCGGATAATGTTTTCGGGGAAAGTAAAAGGACATAATAACACTTCTATTTTACATCAATGATTATTAGACATTTTATTCATTAAAAAAATGACCATGGCTACAATGGGAAAATTGATTTGGCTAATGTTGCCTAGGAAATGGCTTAGGGATGTTATATTATGATGAGATAAGGACTTCCAAATACGTTTCATTCCTTGTACCTTGCCGAGGAGCTACTATCATATTTTATCTTGGTTCCAGGGAGGACATCTCCTTAGAGAGGGCACACTTGTTCTTGGTTTTGATGTACCATGATGTTATATCGTATATTATTATATTGTTAGGGAGCCTATGGTGATTTATGTCCCTAAGACATTCCCATTCCATGTATTCATCATTATTATATCATACTCATGTATATTTTGCCTCTCCTAAGGCGTCATTGGGTAAAAGTGTGCCCCTTTGGTTTGGTCTTTATGATCCATGTATATATATATAAAAGATCTCCATCATTAATGATGTTATAATCTCAACCATTAGATTGATTTGGTTAGAATGTGGACACACTCTCGATCTATTTAAGAGATGTGATCCCCTCATTGTATCCCATCGAGAATTTGGATCTTGTATTGGAAATAATAAGAGAAAATCTTTTGACATACTTGTGAAATATATGAGAAGTTCATGACTCTTGTGTTTTTGAGTCTCTTTGGGCACTAGATGTTTATCTTTTATTTTCTCGGCATATCTTTGGTGTTGATCTAAATTGCAGGAGGGCACATTTGCTAGAGGGAGACTCAGAGGGGCGATTCTATCTCTCTCTCTCCAAATCATTGCAAGGTGTTTTACTTGTCTATTTTGCTCAACGTTTGATTAACTTCTCCTCTTGATTTCTCTTGCTTGCATTTTTCTCTTGTTGAATTTAAATTTGGGAAAATTTTTAGTTGATTCTTATTGTGTTTGGTTTCTCTTTGGCAGGTGGGCACACTATGTGAATCAAATCTCCAACCGAGAATAAAATTAAGCTTCCAAGTTGACAATGTTGGACAAAGGGAGACATCTCATGGCATCTCTAATTTCCAAGTAAGTCAAATCTCTTCTATACTTTATTTTTCAATATTTCCATTTCTCGGCATAGTAATAAAATTAAAACCCTCATTAAAAACCCTAGTTTGTATATCTACCTAGTTCTAGGTTGCGACCTTCTTTAATATTTAAAACCCAAGTTGGAAATAACTTGAAACCTCTAGGGACCAAGTTTCATGTTAAGCGAACTCCATTTTCCCACCCAAAGCACGAGTCTCTCTTGGGGAAAATCGCCCTCCTTGGGGAATTGCTCATTTTGGCTTGAACCTTCATTTGGGTATTGCTAGAATCACCTTTAATTGAAATAGTGTCTATTTCACTTAATTTCACCTGTTTGTCCCTACATTTGAATTTCTGGTTAAACCCTAATTAGAGCAAATTGGGGCTTTTCACATTGGCACACTTTACCTCTTAGATCCTAATTAAAATATAATTAAACCTTAGATCCAAGAACACCCATCAAGATGCCTTCACCAATCCACTTAATTTATCATCTATAAGGTTATCCTAGTTATAGGGACACCCCCTAGGCTTAGCTATTAGATTTGTTTGAAGTGTCGGTAGCCTTGACCGACGTGACAATTGAACCAATTTAGAGGTCTTGACTGTCATAAGTCACAACTTTAGTTTCCTTCCCCTCTACCATCCTGGATATGTGGCACATAAAGGGGCAACTACAAGAATTGTGATAACATGAAGTTCTTTTCGAGGTTTCATTTCCTTGGCTTCGAGGGTATACTAGTATAGAAATATGTCACTATAAAAAGACACCTTAGTAGAATCACAAATATAGAACCACATGCTTAACCATAAACTATGACATCAAAATTGTTAATAATATTAGAGATATTAATCCATCAGAGACGTCTAAAAATTCGTCGATTTGGATCGGATGACTAGTTTTTGCTGAAATTTGATATTTTTTATTTTGTAAAATCAAAATTTAACTATGTTTTAATTGTGATTTTGATGGTAGAAATGGATTCAACACCCTAAAAAACCCTTGTGACACCCAAAATTCTAGTTTTTGAAAATTTCCAACTGGATTTTTTAAAAATCATACCAAAAACATCTAGCTATTTCGACCAAAATCGTCGAATTTTTAAACTACGTGTTAATCCATGGACTCAAATACTTACAACCTAAAATTAACTTCTAAAATAACAAAACCTATGTTTTAATTGACAATAACCTGAAAATAGATACAAGTTGCAATGAAACTCAAAACTAAGTAGAACCAAAATATGATCCATTGAAGTTACTTTTATATGTAAATAAGAAAACAAAAACATGTATTACTTTATGAAAGTATTGCCATATATTATTAGCGGTAATGTAAGTGTTTAATCTCCATTACTATTGAAATTTGATATTTACTATAGATTAAATAAATCACGGTTGAAATTTATAAAAAAGATAGCGACGTTTGATATTTTTGTTACGCTTTAATTTATGTTGATTTAAATTGATAAATGATCATTTTGAAATGACCAAGTTTTGTTTATTAATGAATATCTAATTTAAGTAAGGCAGGGAACAAAAGTTCACATAAAATTATAATTTAAAAAATAAATAAATAAGATAGATAGTAGAATGCTATACAATGTTATGAGGATAGTGTGCTTATAGCTTTGGTTAGTTACAATGATTGATAGGTCATGTCCCTTGATTAGGTCATGCCTTTTCACTTAAGACTAGCAGTTGCACCTGACGATGCAAAATGTTTGCTATAATAGAGGGATAAAGTGGAACTAATGTAGTTAAAAAATAACTTGAGAAGAGGAAACCATGAAGTTTAAGGAAGTGAAGAAAATGGTAAATGTGGAACACAAGTGACAAATGGGATCATTAGAACATTGAATTGCAACATGACCATGCTTCTTTCAATTCCAACACAATGACTTCGTAGTTCACTCCACGACAATAAAGAACCAACACCAATTTTTGAGCCATTTACAAAATATGCAAATATCAATACCTAACTTATATTGTTTACCTTTTGCAAGTATCAACATTTAACTTATATTCTTTACCTACGTGTGGAAAGAAACAATGGAAGAATTATTGAATGACAATGCATTCTTGGCAGTGGCCTCTAATGAATATATTCCAACATTCCAAACAATCTCCACATTCATTGGATTGGTCTTGTTTTAATCAAGCTCACTACATTTGGTGATGATATGTATTAAATAGGGCCTATTAAATCCTCTATTTTTCCGCCATTACTCGCTTATCTCTAATCAAATTTTCTACCTAGATGTAAGGGGACTTAGTATTATCTTGTTGTTACACCTAAATATTGTCACCTTGCCTATTCTCTGAAGTGTATATGCCAAAACACCTTTTGGAGAAATTTTGCCTAGCTAGAATCCCATTCCTAGGAGCTCTGACGCACCTTGTCTCTTGACATAGAGCGTCATCCAAGGCTGACGCCTCTTGCTAGTTGAAAAAGCATAAGTGACACTCTTTTCCTTTGGGCAAAGAGCCTCAGCCATTCCTGCCGCCTGTTGCTAGTGTGCAAAGAGCGTCAATGCTCACAAAAAGGAAAAAAAAGAACTTTTGAGAACCTTCTAGAAGAAAGTCCTCATCGAGGCTTATTCTAACCGATCATATTAGGTGACACTCGAACCCCTAACATCTAGGGATGATCCTTCACCTTCCCCCAAAAGAATCTCAACTCATTTGATCTCCTTTTGGCCTATATAAACAAGCTCACACTCATGGATGCCGGAGTACCGGAAGAGTACCTTTATGTTGTTGGATTCACTCTAGGTGTGAGAGGCAAAGTGTTTGGAAATTTTTAAAAATGGAATCCGCCTCATCCAACCATCCAAAAGAACCAAGGTGTGAGAGGGAAAGAGTTTATAAAAATTGAACCCACCTCATCCAACCATCCAAAAGAACCAAGGTGTGAGAGGGAAAGAGTTTATAAAAATTGAACCCACCTCATCCAACCATCCAAAATAACCAAGGTGTGAGAGGGAAAGAGTTTATAAAAATTGAACATGCCTCATCCAACCATCCAACAATGGTGTTATCACTCAGAATTGTACCCTAGGTTGTGGAGGGTAAATACCAAGGTAACAACAAAACCACTTTAAGAAAGGGAGCTGGCTTCTTCCTTTCTAGAGAATATCTCTCACAGATTTTTAACTGGGCCAGATATAAAAATAAAACAAAATTCAGCTTAAGTTTGTGGTTGAAACAAAGCAAGCATACATTGGGCTATGGAGTCAACACATATTCATGAATCACAGAGATGTTTGCAGGTGAAATTCTACAAAGGCAAGGTAGCAATCGATTATAGTCAAAATGCTGTTGGTCTAGTGATAAAGAGGAAAGAATGACAGTCCATTAACACAGAGCACCGAATAGATGAATTCTGAATTAAATTTGGTTGAAAGGATTTGTGGATATCTGAAACAATATCCAGAGCATAAACATGTTTGAATTATGAACTATTACAAACTCATTCCAGATATGAAAGAAAACATAATGGAAAGTTTAGCAAGAAGACATACAAATAAGAAAGGAAATCACAGACTGTAACTAGGAAACACACAAGAATCTCTGCAGCAACTAGCCCTCATTCGGCTCTGTCATTTTTATTAAGGGAACATCTCAATTTACATAACCCAGACCCCCATAGGTTCCAACCCTATCCTCCTCTATTCCGAGACCAACCTCGAAAACCTAAAATCAATTACAAAATCGAGAAACAATCCTAAAAAATTATGATATGCCAGATTCGCCATGATCATAAACAAAACAGGAAAGCATGCTGGGACGCGCATGATGAACAAATATGTAAAATTAAACACCTAGAAACACGCCTTCTGGATGAAAACGATGGCTCAAATCACACCTTCAACGATTTGCAACAACTTCAAATATTCCCTGCACCTTTACCTACGAAATTGCTTTCTGACCATAGATCTTACCTCAAGATTCATTCTGGGTAATCGATATCGGGTTTGCAGAAAATGGAAACGGGCTGCTAACTTTCTCGCGATTCAATTTGATCTTTCCACCCCCCGCATTATCCTTTCCGCCCTTTAGCTTTCCGCATCGTCAATCTCCGCCGGATTCATCCTCAACCGTTGATCTGAGATCAAGTTTGCGGGCTTTGGAAAATAGAAATCAGAATTCTGACTTTTCATAACAAAACCTTCACATTTCTGCTTTCCAATATTTATCTTTCCGCCTTTTCTTTCCACACCGTTGATCTCCACAGGATTCATCCTTAGCCGTTGATCTAAGATCAAGCTGGTGGCTGTGGAAAACAGAAAGCGAGATCTCTGCTTTTTACAACCAAACTTATGTCTTTTCCACTTTCCACCCTTCTGATTCTGCCATTTTGCTGTGGGATCATTTCGTACCGTTGATCCTATGCCGAAAATTTCTAGACCGTTGATCTTGCGTATCGCAGAATGCAGAACTTCACCTTTTCCCGACCTGAATTTTGATATTTACATTTCCCGATTTCTGCCCTTATGCTCCTTTCTGAGCCGTTGATCTTTGCGAAAAATCTCCCAACCGTCAATCTTGCAGATCGTGGAAAGCGGGATTTTGACTTTTCACGACCAAATTCTTAAGTTTTCCACTTTCCGATCTTCGCCCCTCTGCTCTCTTCTGGACTGTTGATCTTTGGCGGAAGCACTCTAGACCATCGATCTGGTAGATCAAGAAAAGCAGAACTTCAACCTTTCATGATCAAATTCTTATGTTTTCCGCTTTTCGATCTCTTCCCTTTGTTCTTTTCCGGGCCGTTGATCTTTGGCGGAAGTGCTCTGAGCCATCAGATCTTCAGGCTACAAAAAATAAAAATTAGGATTTTAACTTCTTCGAAGTTTAATTTCGATCTTTCCGCTCTCTCCTTTTACTGCTTTCCGAGCTGTTGATCTGCATGGAAGTTCTCTGAACCATCAGATCTCAAACTATGGAAAACGGAAGTCAAGTTTACTACCTTTTCTAATCGAATTTTTACTCTCCCGCTCCTGACTTTCCTTGGGCAAAAATGAGTTTTTTGCCTTTGATCTTGTCCGCTGTGCATCTAGGCTGTTCATTTGCTATCACCATTTAACCTGGAGTAGATTTCTTCATTCTTATTCATTAGCAAAGATGAAAACCATAATAATTTCGGATCATTGATCCTATGCTGAAACTTTTCGGACCGTTGATCTTACGGATCGCAGAATACAAAACTTCACCTTTTTCACGACTAGAATTTTGATATTTCTGTTTCCTAATTTTTTCCCTTCTGCTCCTTTCCGAGCCGTTGATCTTCGCATAAACTCTCATGATCGTCGATCTTGCGGATCGCAGAAACGGGGATTTTGACTTTTCACGACTGAAATTCTTAATTTTTTCATTTTTCGATCTCCGCCCCTCTGCTCTCTTCTGGACTGTTGATCTTTGGTAGAAACTCTCTGGACCATCGATCTGGTGGATCGTAGAATGCAGAACTTCAACCTTTTACAATCAAATTCTTATGTTTTCCGCTTTTCGATCTCCGCCCTTTGTTCTTTTCTGAGCCGTTGATCTTTGGCGGAAGTGCTCTGAGCCGTCGGATATTCGGACTGTGGAAAATGGAAATCAGGATTTTAACTTCTTCGAAGTTCGATTTTGATCTTTTCGCTCCCGCCTTTTACTGCTTTTCGAGCCGTTTATCTACGTGGAAGTTCTCTGAACCATCGGATCTCGGACTATGGAAAACGAAAGTTGGGTTTACTACCTTTTCTAACTGAAATTTTACCTCTTCTGCTCCCAACTTTCCTTGGGTAAAAATGAGTTTTTGGCCTTTGATCTTGTCTGCTATGCATCCAGGTCGTTCATTTGCTGTCACCATTTAACCTGGAGCGGATTTCTTCATTCTTATTCATTAGCAAAGCTAAAAACTAGAAATTCCTTAGAAATTTACAAGGTCCAATATTTTTAAGCTTCAATTTATTGTAGGTTCCCTTAGGAAACCTTTCTTTCCTAAGATAGGCCATTATTAAATCTCCAACATGAAAATTAGCTTCCTTTCTTTTCATATCTGCTCTCTGTTTGTATTTTCCTGAACTTTCTTGTAATTTTTTTCTTCACATCCTATTGTAGCTCATGCATACTTGATGAAAATTTTTCACCATCTGAACTTCTTCTTTCCTGTCCTCCCAAATTTCTAAGTTCATATACTCCTCTTGAGTCCATTTCATATATAATATGAAAAGGACTCATACCTGTACTTCTGTCAGGTGAATCATTATAAGCAAACTCAGCTTGAGCAAGAGCTAAATCCCACTGCTTTGGATTTTCATACACAAGACTTCTCAGTATATTTCCCAAACTCCTATTTACCACTTTAGTCTGACCATCAGTATGAGGATGACAAGCAGAGCTAAAACTGAGATTCGTACCCAACTTCTTCCATAGAGTTCTCCAAAAATGACCAACAAATTTAGTATCCCTGTCAGACACAATGCTTAAAGGTAAACCATGCAACTTCACACTTTCTGAAAAGAATAAGTTAGCAATGTTTGTTGCATCACTGGTCTTCTTACAAGCAATAAAATGAGCCATTTTTTAAAACCTATCCACTACAACATAAATAGAATCATTTCCCCTTTGAGTTCTAGGAAATACCAGAACAAAATCCATACCGATGTAATCCCAAGGCCTAGTTGGAATAGGTAGGGGTTGATATAGTCCATTATTTTGTCTTCTCCCTTTGGCATGTTGACATATCCTGCATTTTTCAACAAATTTCTTTACATCATGTTGCATTCCTGGCCAAAAATAGAAAGTACTCACCTAAGCAAATGTTTTATCCTGTCCAAAATGTCCTGACAAACCTCCACTATGTTTCTCCTGTATCAAATTTTCTCTCGTATAACACTTTACAAGCATAACTTGCTATCTTTGAATAATAATCCTTCCTGTAACATATAGTCCATCCATTGGCTTCTATTATGGGAAATTGGATTCTCACATGATGCATATATATCTTTGAAATCCACATCTTCCTTATACATATCAATCAAATTTTCAAATCCCAAAGAACCGACCTTAATCTCCTGCAAGAGCAAACTTACTCTGCTTAAAGCATCACCAACTTTATTAGACTTTCCACTTGTATGCTTGATCACAAAGTTAAAGTTATGCAAAACTTCCACCCAATTAGCATGATTCTGATTCAATTTAGGCTGACTATTTATAAACTGTAAAGCATGATTATCGGAATATAATACAAACTCTTTAGGCATCAAGTAATGTGTCCATTTCTTGAGAGCTTGTACAACATCATATAACTCTTTGTCACATGAGGAATACTTTTGTTTTGCCTCATTCAACTTCTCATTGAAGTATGCTACTAGTCTCTATTCTTGACTTAGAACAACCCCTATTTTTGTCCCACTAGCATCTGTCTCTACCTGAAAAACCTTGTCAAAACTTGGCAAAGCTAGAATAAGCTCCTCAATGATCTTCTTCTTCAACAATTTAGAATTTATGTTAGTTGCTTCTATCCACTTGAAAGGTTGTCTACTTTCCCTGAAAGTGTATATTATAGGTGCACAAAATTGACAAAAATTTCTGATAAATTTTCTATAAAAGCTTGCAAGACCATGAAAAATTCTTACCTCATAAGCATTCCTTGGAACTGGCCAGCTTAAAATTGCTTGCACCTTATCTAGATCCATCTTCAACCCTTCTTCTGAAACTATGAATCCTAAGTAAATCGACTCTTTCTTCAGGAAACTACACTTTTATAGATTTATCAGTAGCTTCTCCTTTTGTAAGGTTTTCAACACCATCTTAAGATGTCTCAAATGTTCTTCTCTATTCTGACTAAAAATCAGAATATCATCCAGATACACTATCACAAATTTTCTAGTGTATTCTTTCAATACCTCATTCATCAATCTCATAAAAGTACTAGGTGCATTAGTAAGCCCAAATGGCATTAGTAACCATTCATGCAATCCATTGTTAGTCTTGAATGCAAGCTTCCTGTTACCACCTAAGTTGTACTTAGTGGTTTTTTATCAAGTGAGCTTGGTGAACCAGACAAGGATAACTTGTTCGGACTTCAGAAGACCTTTGGGAGTACTTCTGGGAAGTGCTTGTTGTACTATATCACATGTTCATACCCCATGGGGGAGTTGTAATAAATGTTCTAGCATGATAACGTCTGTAAAATACTTGGTCTCTTAGACTTTATTTGTCAATTCGATCAACCCAGGGTGTTTTTTCCCTTGGTTATTATTGGTTGTTGAATAAATGATTGATATTTTATGAGTTTTTCACTCCATACCTCCAAAGTTGGGGTGGTCAGCTTGGCATTTAGGCTTATTAAGGTTATTAGAGTCTATGTGTCAATGTATAAACATGCTAGACATCATGGTCGAGTCATATGAACATGTCTAAGTCCACCTAGGTTTTTAATTTTTTTTTTAATTTTTTAAAATTTTCAGTGTTTTTTATTAAAATTTAATTTTTCCAAAACTTAGGCTATTTTTTAATAGTTTAATTGGAAAAATTGATTTTGTAATAAAAGTGGGCCAAATAATAAGTTTCAGTCATGTAGGTGCTCATTTTCAAGCTAAGAGCACCATGTAAACCCATGGACCCACTATTTCCTAGTTTTGAGTGATTTTTCATCACTCAGGTCAGAAAGCCCCCAAAAATCATTTATTGATTATTTTAATTAATAAATTGGTGAATAATGGAGCAAGTCCAAAATCATAGATCAGTGGATTCTCAGCCGATTCAATTGAAATCAGTCAGATCTGAACCAGATTGACTGGATTTGACAAATCCTTGACTGAAGGAGGTGATGAAATCAGATCCAAAGTTGATCTTCAGCAGCCTTTAGGGGGAATTGCGCCCTCTCTCTTTCCTCCACACGTGTGGGATCTCCTGGGAGATCTGTGGACTGATGTGTCGGTTTATGGGTTGATGTGTCAGCTCAATCAAGCCCCTGATTAACAAGTATGCTCAGTTCAACTTCAGATCTGCAATGATTGACTCTCCATCAGCTGATTTGATCTGTCTCCTTGGTATTTGCGCCCCCCTAGGTTGGATCTCTTGTTTTTTGTATAAATAAAAGCACAAGCAACCTCTTCCAAGCTAGTTAGAACTGGGATTAAGGTGGTGTTGCTCTTGCATTGTATTGTTTATTATTCCGGAATAAAGAAGCTTTGGAGGCAAGATCTATGGTGTAATGCTCTTCATGTGTGGATGGTGATTGTCAAATGCTTATGAGTTATAATCTGTGTTATTTATCACTGCTTTTGCTGGTTAATTGTTGGCCTTGAAGGAGAGAGCTCCCTCTTATTAGGGTAAGAGTTTATTCTAGTTTGATTTATGCTCTTACTGCTGCTTATTTCAGATCTATTGGAGTTGTATGTATTTTAAGTTTAATTGCATGCTTTCCAATTATCTCTTCCAGCAGCACCTATGTTTTAACCATCTGTTTGTGCAAGGATTTCTAAGTTACAGGTGATATCGCTTGTAGAAGAGGCTGAGCTGGTTTGCATCTTCCTCATCTTCAAGATCTTCTGAATGACATAGTCCCTTGGTGTTCCACCAAAGTAGACTCCAAAGCCCAACATTCCCAGGCTTCCAACACTCTTTCTCTCTCTTCCTCCTTCAAAATCTTAATTTCTCTTCAAATTGGTTACTTTTAAAGAATCTTATTGCTTAGATCTGTCTCACAAAGAAAATTACATATAGATCTAGTTAGTAAGATCATTTCTTAAGTTTAGATCTCAGTTCCGTTTTGCATATAAAGTCATATTTTAAGAGATATAGCTGAAATTATCCTCTTTTTTGCAAGCATTTTAAAGAAAATTTGTAGCTTGCTTTTAAGGTAGTTTCCTTTGCTGTACTTTAAAGTTTCATATTCTGCAATAAAAGTGCGCTTGCTTTCCTTGGTTCCTTTTTTTGCAAAAACTAGATTACCCCAACTTAACAAATTTTTACTTAGTTTTTTTTTGGTAACTAGTGTGGTGATCCAAAACACTTTTAAAGTGTGTTTGGGCACATTTGATTTTAATTGCTCACTATTTTTTAGCAGGTCTAACAAAAAAGAGAAGGAGACTCTGCCCAATTTTCGACTCTTGGACGAACTAGAGCTTCCCGGAAGCTTGCCCCACCGCTGTGTTTTAATTCTAGCTTGTTACAAGCTTGTTGTAAGCCTTTGGATCCTAGATAACAAGGACCAAAGTGCATCAATTTCAATTTGCTGATATTGTAAATCCCTGCTAATAAAAAGAAAATGTCCTTTCGAATAGGCTCTTTCTGGGGGGATTTGCGTCTGTGTCTTTTTTTTTGCTTTTCGTTCCTTTTTTTTGCAATCTAGCGTAGTTCTAATATGCAGGGTAGTATAATTTGATTTAAATCATTTCCCTATTCCATATCTGAGGTTTCAAAGTAATCTTAATACTTACCCCACAACTTCCCGATTGACCTGAAAGGGGAAAGAGATGTGTGGTAGGACTAATTAGAAAACCGGCATTGTGTAACTTCGTTTTCCTTTTCATCAATTGTTTCATCAGCTATAATAAAATTAACCCCTCCTTGATTCCCCGATTGAGATCCACTTGGATAGAAAGAGGTTCCTGGAGAGTTTTCTTTTTAACAAGAACACCTATCTTAAAATTTACTAAAATTGACAAAACTCCGGTGTGTATGCTCTGCACTTGGCTGCGGTTCGTCCAATCAGTCAAGCTGCATCAAAAGCACTTGAGTGACTAGAATAATTAGGATTCGCTCTCCCAAACTGACAAACCATCAGGTGAAAATCCAACACCTAGATCAAACCATTACGGTGGCAAAATACCCAAAGGAAGCGGGAACTCCTGAAAAGTGACCTCGGGGCGCCGATCTCTGTTACACCTGTGGGTGCATTATGAACAATAGCCTCAGAGACTCCATTCAACCCACATATTCCTTGCGGGTAGCCGTGACAGTTTAGTTTTGGACATACTCCAAGTACTCTCGGGTATATCTGGAGGCCCCCCGCCCTTTCACCTAATTTTAATCAACTCATATTTCACATTAACTTAAAATGTACCAAGAGGCAATCACAAAACATTCACTGCAAGCACATGCAAGTACATTGATTATCTTTTGACTCCATTTTAAGGCACTGGTTATTTTCTTGATATATATATATATATATTGTGTCTCGGCATTGTGCTTTCGTGCGCACTTTTTTTTTTTTTTTCCCCAGGAAAAAAAGCATAATTTCATTCATCTTTCGAGATCAAAATTACATTCTGTAGATTCACTTATCGTGAATTTCATAAACAAAACCAAAAATCTGTCATGAGACTATAAAAGCCTTCAATCAAAAACTATTCTAACAGGAACATACACAGATGCCCATTACGATGTCTAACATCCTTTCAACAGAGTTCAAAATATACATAATTATGCTGCTTATAAAACAAAAACAACTATAGTTTCTGCAAATATCCAGCTATGTCAAAAAAGTAGTGTAAATAACATGACATTATCAATAGTCTTCAATAAAAGGCCTGTGATAGAACCCCTGCAGTCTGCCATCATTAATTTCTTTCACTGTCCAAGTGCCCGATGCCAGCCTGAGCCCGTCCTTGGAAGCTTTGTCCGCTTCCTGGTTATTTTCCCTGTATACATGCCGGCAAGAGAAAGAGTCAAGTCGCTGAAGAAGAAGTCTGATAGAGTGTAGTGTGTGTGATAGTCTCAATTGCCTACATTCTTGGGTCTGATTTATCCAATTAATTACATTCAATGAATCTCCCATAAAATTCAGTTTGTTGCATCCTTTTTCTAACGAGAAGATCAACAGAAGTTTAAGGCTCATGATCTCCGCGAAATTATTTGTGCCCCCCCCGAGGCCCATAGATATCACAAAAAAATGGGAATCTGATAAAAACAGAACAGCTCCTCCTCCACAGAGTTCATTTCGGGCTGCCCCATCGAAGAAAGCCCATGGGGACGAGCGATCAATATCCACTTCTAATCGCGTTCGTTCTCTAGCCACCCTAATATATTCTGGATAAGCTTTAAAATACCCCACAGACAGAGCACCGACAATGGCCGGATTGCTAGCGACGTCCTCAAATATGGCCTTATTGCGAGCCAACCATATCCCCCAAATGACCAGCAGAGGTAAAATCTTGTGTTTCTGCTGATTAATCGACCGCCACCATGAATCCCAAGCAATTTCCAGAGATGCCCCTTCCCAGTGACAAATGAAACCAACCAGATTAGATACTTCCCTCCAAACTGCCATCATGAAAGAGCAAAAGAGAAACAGGTGACAAGTGGATTCCAACTCCCTTTTGCAGAGTACACACCATCCTGGTCCCTGAAATGACCACTTCTGTAGCACATCCCACGTAGGGACCTTGTTATTTAGGACGCACCACATGAACAGTTTTGTCTTTGCTGGACATTTCAGCCTCCACAACGGTCTCCACCACCAGACATCTTCCCTTAAAACCCCATCTTCACTAAGGCACAAATAGCCAGCCTTTGGTGTGTAATCCCCTGCCGAGTCAGCCTCCCACACCAATGTGTCTTCATGTTCAGTAAGCAGGATATTTGCATGCGCCAGATCCCTTATATAACGTTCCATAATACCAGTCTCTCGATCCCCCAGCCCCAATGAAGTAGCCCTTCTCCAAAATTGATTCCACGGTACAGCAGGCCTTGGGTCAGCAAGGTGATTTAACGTAGTGAGCCCAATATGACTTAAAGCCTCAACCACATCATCTGGGAGAATATGCTGTTGGTTACTACCCACCCAGGGGTCCCTGCCAATCAGAAACTTTTCCCCATTTCCAATGTCCCAAGCAAGATTGCTTTCGATCAAGTGGAATGATTTGACAATTGCCTTCCAAATCACCGAGCCCCCTAAATGATATTTCCTGGGATTTCTTATCCAATCAATGAGGTTCACTCCCATGAGATACTTCTGTTTAATTACCCGAGTCCACAGGCTGGAAGATTTCAAAAGTCTCCAGCCCCCCTTAGCAGCCAAAGCTTTTGAGAAAAGGAAAATGTTCTTAAGGCCCCACCCACCAAGACCTTTTGGTACCACAATCCTTTTCCAATTTACCCATGGAGTTACCTGTTCCTCCTTCTTGCCACTCCATAAAAATCTGAAGCAAACCCTCCTGATCCTTTCAAGGATCCCTTTCGAAATCCATGATAGAGACATCCAATAAACCGGTATTGCCTCTAATACCGCTTTGAATAAGACTAGTCTTCCTGCTCTTGATAGCCACTTGTGACTCCAAACCATAAGTCTCTTCTCTACCTTCCCGACCAGCCATAACCAGTCCTGTTTCCGGTACATATTTGCTTTCAGAGAAAAGCCAAGATACTTTAGCCCAGCATCCAATCCAGCTGTAATGAAGGGAAATAACCTCCTTAGCTCGGCCTCCTCTTCTGGTCTTAACAAATGGATGGTCAAGGAAGATTTGCCAAAATTTATCTCCATTCCAGTGGCCTTTGTGAATAGTGCCAGAATCTCCTGGAGGGCTCTAGTATCTCCTCTACAGCCAGAGCAAAAAATCAAAACATCATCCACAAAAGTAGGTGGGTAACGTTGAGATGAGAAGCAATCTGAATCCCAACAAAACGACCTTCCACTTTGGCTGCTCTTATTGCCCTGCTAAGACCTTCAGCTACCAACAGAAAAAGGAGCGGAGACAAGGGGCAGCCTTGTCTTAGCCCTCGCTCAGCATGAAAAAAAGGTGAGGCCGCACCATTAATTAGCACAGCAAAGGAAACAGTGGTTAAACAAGACATGATCCATCTTATGAAATTGATGCAAAAACCTAGATGGGTAAGAAGCAACCTCAAATAAATCCAACTGACTTTATCATACGCCTTAGAGAGATCAAGTTTGAGAATGGCCCCCTTTAGCCTCTTGGTTTTTAAACTATGGAGTCCTTCCTGAGCAACCCTAATTGCCTCATGAATCTGTCGCCCTTCCAAGAAACCAAACTGCTCATCTGAGATATGTTCTGAGAGAATGGATTTCATTCTTAGTGCAATTAGTTTTGAGATAATCTTGTAGACACAGTTGCGCAGAGAGATAGGTCTAAAATCATTTAGGGTGAGGGGATTATTTGACTTTGGGATAAGAGCTATAAAGGTGGAGTTGAAACTGGCCGGGATCCACCCAGACGTCCTTGAATCTTCAATTACCTGCAGCAAGTCCTTCCCCAGAATGTCATAGAGATCCAGGAAGAAATCAATCGACCAACCATCAGGTCCTGGGCTTTTATCTTTCTGAAAACTGCCCATAACCTTTTTAAGTTCCGCTTCAGTCACTTCCCTCATAAGATCCCTGTTTCCCCCCTCCTCCACAAAACGGGGAAACATCTGAGCCAATCTGATGACCTCTTCTATTGTAGCCTGAAGAGGGGCTTTGAACAATTGTTTAAAATGATTCACCCCACAACGAGCTTTTTCTTCAAAAGTTACATGAGTGGATCCCTCCTCATCCTGCAAGCTCCAAATGGTGTTTGCCACCTTCCTACCACGAGCATAAGCATGAAAAAATTTAGTGTTATCGTCCCCGCATTCAAGCCAAATGGCTCTGATTTTAAGCCTCCACGCTTCCTCTCTTTCCAGTAAAAGAGTATTGCGTCTTCCCTCCAACCTGGTCAAAACTTCCTTTGAATCTTGAGAGGAGAAACCACCACCTTCACCTTCATAGATCGCCAACAAATATTCCTCCACCTGTTTCAGCTCAGCATCTTCTCTCCTTCTCTTTTCAGCTGACCAATCCTTGATCCAAACTTTAATTCTTTTGATGTTATCTGCAAACTGCAGAGCAGCCGATCGATCATTTTCCCCCACTATAGGGATCCAATGTGTGAGGAAAAGGGTTTTGAAAGACTCGTCCTGGAGCCAAGTTTTGTTGAATTTTAATGAGCTCGGCGGGTTGATAGGCCCCTTTTTGATTTAAAAAAAAATCGGAAAGTGGTCAGAATGCCCCCCACTGCCCACCCATTGTCTAACAAGGAAGGTTCTATCCACCAACTGCTCTGCAATCAGAAAACGATCAATCCGTTTTGCCACTCTTGCCTCTCCGCTTCGATTGTTTCGCCAAGTTGGCCGAAGCTTTACTGGTTCAATATCCATCAAACCTTTCTCCATCAATTTCTGAACAAAAAAACCTGTCATGGAGTCAGCACGAGCACGTGACCCCCAAACCTCATTCTGCCCCAAAGAAAAGTTAAAGTCACCTCCCATGACAAGCGAGTCTCCATTCACCAATGGATGATGTAGCAAGGAATCCCAAAAAGGTGCCCTGTTCAAATAAGGCCCATAGACATTTATCACAGATAAGGAGAACCCCAACTCTTCAGAGTGTAGTTCCACACCCAGCACAGAATCCATCCCCCATGCATTAACCAGCTTCACACAACACTTCCGCCATCCCACTGCCAATCCCCCAGAACGACCATTTGCATCTAGAGTCACAAAAGACCAACCAGATAACCAGTTTTCCAACCTTTCCTTAATCACTTCTCCTACTCCTAGGGTCTCTTGTAGCAAAATCACATCAGAGTGTTCAAGAGTAAGCACCCTGATGAAGGCTGATTTCTTCACAGGCCCAGCCAGACCTCGACTGTTGAAGGACATAAGCTTCATTTCCGACCTCTTTTTTTGGCCTTCTTCGCTCTAAGGGCCGATTCAATCGATTGTTGTTTTCCTTCCAAAAGGTCCTCCTTTGCTCTGGATTGAGCCTTAGAGAGGTTTGTTTTGCGTCCCCGACCCCTTCGCACAGACGAGGAAACTTTGGCCAATCCTAAGGTAGGCTTTGATCTTGTTCTTGATCTTAGGAAATAGGCCGAATCCGAGGATTCAGAAGGGGAGGGGCAAGACTCTTCAATAGGAGTTCCAGGATCAGGTTCCAAGTAGACACTAGAGGGCTCTTCCACAGCAAGAAAAAGTTCAGGAGCACAAGAAGTCAAGACATCAGCCGGGACTGTAACATTACCAATATCGACCTCAACTAGGGAAGGAGAGGGCACAAAAAGTGGAGAAGGACCCGACCGACCCGATAATGATAGTTTCCTCAAGCCTTCAATCCAGTCAGAGCCTAAGAAAGAAACATCATTTAAGAACAAATTTACAGTTGGAGACAGAGAAAGAGAGGAAGTACCCGGGCGAGAAGGATCCTCGGGAGAAATAACGATTACCGGAGCTTGCACCTGAATAGAAGATTCTGGAAATCCTTCGGCCCTCCCAGATCTTACAATGATCGGTTCTTCAGTAACCGAAATGCTGGCATGTTCTTCCACAACATTTTGTGCTAATCCATAAGACTCATCTTTCTTCTCATGCTAACCCTTGCCTAAAACTGCTGCGCCTTTCCTTCTGAAACCAAAATGGGCATGCTTTGGTAAAGGGCAATCCAAGGCCGGATGCCCATACGCGTGACAGCGCCTGCAGCGGAATGGGACATTCTCGTAATCCAGGGTTTGAGGAATGATCTCCGGCCCCCAGTCCAGATTGATAGATTCTGCTAACCCTTCCCTGATATTAATGTTCACCAAGATACGTGCTACCTTCTTCTCATGGGTTTCCAGAAAGGATAAATCTGCCTCTAGAAAGGTTCCCAAGATATCTCCAATCCTCCTGAAATGGAACAAATACCAGAAGTGAAGAGGGAGAGCGGGCATTCTCACCCAGATAGGGATTTCATCCACCCTTTCTTTACTTGCATCAAACATAGGGTTCCACGATTTCAAGAGGATAGGTGTATGATTGATGTGCCAACTCTTGCTCTGGATCCAACAGAGATCCTCCTCCTTTGTCAAGTTGATCGCGAACCATCCCCTGTTCAGCATCTCCACCACCGGGCAATAGCCTAACTGTTCCCCCAAAGAAACCCTGGCCCATTCCTGCACTGTTTGCTTTGCAAATTGCCTCCCCAAAGCTCGCCCCACCAACGTGCATTTCGCCATCTGCAATACACCATCCCAAGCTAAGTCTTCACCGACTGCATAATTCCGGAGCTTTTTAGTTTTGACCCAGTTTCTTCTTCGGCGCTTTGGTGAACCGCCTTCCACAACTTTCCGACCATCCAAGCCCTTCAAATCCCCATGTCCTTCAACTGTGTTAACCCCTCGTGGGGAGCCGAAACCACGCTGCTCCGCTACACCCAAGGGAGTCCTCCAATCGCCTGCCGGAGAAAAACCCCCAAATCCAAGGCCCTGCAAGATCTGACCATCCCCCCTTCAAAAATCACCTGTTCAAAACCCTCAACGGCTCCAAACCCTTTCGGAAAGATAGGTAACGAAAACCCTAAATTACTGGGACATAATCCAACCTCCCGCCAACACGAGCTATCCAGTAAGTCACTCGGTAGGTAAGAAAAGGAGTCCCCCTGATTATCAACTGGAAACTGATCCCCCGGCGAGATGAGGAACCCAGAGGGAGAGGTGACAACCTCCAAATTTAACGACCCTGATTTAGCCAAAACGTGTTCCTCCGGTCCCAGACTTGGGAGGTCCACCTCCTACTCCAGCAGCCCTCCACCTGGCACCTCCCATATGTCAGAGCTCTCCAACCTGTCGCTAGAATAATCCACAACCTCGAGATCCTCCATTACTGCCAAGAAATTTAACCGTGACAGTCTTAAAACCCTACAGTTCTTCAAACTTCAGCACAAACCCTAAGAAAACACTCCTCCAGCTCAATCTTGACTGCTTGACAATGTCATAAGCTTTGAGCCAGCAAAACAAAGAAAACATAAAAGCTACCATGACTATCCAAGCCCCTAGCCATAGCTAGAGGGCCTGTACGCCGTACTCCCCTCTGACAATACTATGCCATCACCGCTCCTCTCATGCCATCACCGCCCATCTTGTGCAACTTCTTATTATAACCATCTTTGATTCTTCACTCTTTCGTGCGCACTTTTTGTATCTTGTCATCTATGGTTGTTTATGGTTAAATTTCAAACTCCTAAGTAACTCATTCAGTTTAACATTACCATACTAAATAATTTTGCCTTAGTAACTTAATAGGGTCTACCCCCCTTGGCTTCGTTAGGAGTTGAGCGTAAACGAAGGAGTCAAGAACAAGGTGACAACCTTGATTCGAGACTTGCCCCCAAGGACACACCGAGTGGCTTGAATATTTCTGGCACGTGACCCAGGTATGTGAAAGGCGGCAACACTTTTTGGCGCCGTTGCCGGGGACAAATCTTTTTATTCCCGGGTATGACTTAGCTTAACTTTTTTCTAAACAACTAAAAAGATAAAAACTTTTGATTGATCTAGTCTTTAAAAAACATAAAAAATTAAAACTCGATCCATCTGGCGACTGCACTGTCTAACATCCCTTCAAGAATTTCTACCCGAAGAAATCGCCGACAATTATTCAATCCTCTCCCTGATCCCGAAAGGTTTATTAGGGAAAGAATGAATAGGCAGACTTCTCGTAGAAACCTTGAAAACTTAGGAGACCAATCCCTCTCAGATATCCATCACATATTTGTAGAGAGTCATACCTTCCAATCTCAAGAAATGACAGAATTTTACAAACCCCTTGACTTTTCTCAAATAGCAGGTAATCCTCATGACATTCCAATTGATGCTATCAAGAAGCTCCCCATATTCCAGGGAAATAATGCCATCACTGCCAAGTCTCACATCCGAAAGTTTGAAAAGCACCTGGTCAGTTATTGCAATGATGCTGCCCATAACCATGAATATGTCAACATGAAGCTCTTTAATTTATCCTTAGAGGATGATGCTGCAGAATGGTACTCTGACCTTGGTGATGATTCATATAAAACTCTTAATGAATTCCTAGAGGGTTTTAAGAAGAAATGGGGGGAAAAGAAAGAAACAAGACATCTGCTTGCTGCCCTTCATAACATAAAGAAGATGGAGAATGAAACCATTGATGAATTTAATACTAAGTTCAGGCATGTGGTTGCGGACCTCCCTAGAGAAATCAAGCCAAGGGATGCCTCCATCGTCATATCTTACATGGAAGCTTTCACTGGTGATTTGAGGTACCAGTTAAGGGACAAAGAGTCGGCCGATCTAAAAACTGCTTAGGAATTGGCGGAGAAAATAGAAAAGAATATGCAGTCTTCAGGCAAATCCAACATTCTAGGTTACACTAGGGGAAACACTTCATACAACAAAGAGAAGGGAAAAGCCGTTGATTTAGAGGAAAAGGAAACCTCTAAAGATCCCATGGAAAAATGTAACTAACATGATAAAATAATTGGTTACTAGTCAAAACCAAATCATGGAAAATCATTCTGCACAACTGAATCATATTCAGAACAAATAATCACCATGGAAAGAAATAATGGACCTAGGAAATTTCAGCCTAAACAGGATCAGGTGTATCAGAAGAAATATCCTTAGCAAGAACCTAGGATTCCAAACCAGTTAGACTCAACTAACCTGGTAGAAGAAGTCATTCCATGGTGTAGACCTTGTGATCAATTCCACCAAGAAAGCACTTGCTATATAGCAAACTAGGTTATAGAACATGGAATGGCCGAACCTACCCTTTATCAAATCAACATTGGCAGCAGGCCACAGATTATAGTTACAAGAAGGATCTCCTTTCCAACTTTTATGGTGTAATGCCTTCTCCGGAAACAATCAAGGAAATGAAGGAGGCTAGATTCAAGGGTGCAGTGTATCAAAGAAAGGAGAAGCCATCACCGTCTAAACAGTACAAGCCAAAGGTAACCGCTCCTCCCCTCCCAGATCCTCTTGTTATCCCTGAATCAAATGTTGATATGGGAGAATGGATAAGTAGTGCTAAGATTCATGTTTATGCAATTGATGTCCTTAAAATTCCTGGTCAAAAGGAAAAGTTGTTGAAATCCTTGGATAGTCAAAGTAAAGCTCATAATATTGTCAAAGAGGATCCTCTTCCTAATAATAATGCTATATTTGAAGCTGAACATATTGAACCTATAGATATACCTATAGTCCTCAACAATGTTGATCCGAGAAGAGAAGACCACCCGCCTTTTTATGTCTCCCTCTTAGTTGACAACCTCCTCCTTCATAACTGCATGTTAGATTCAGGTGCTTCATCAAATGTCGTGACAAGAAAAGTAATGGAACAACCAAATCTAAGGGTCACCCGACCCTACCACAATGTTTGTGCTATGGATGCAAGAGAAGTTGAAGTGGTAGGGATAATCTTAAATTTACAAGTTAAGTTGGCCAAGTATCCTGATATCGACATGTTGATGGATGTGGTAGTGATAGATGTTCCAGATAATTGGGGTATGTTGCTATCCAGAAAATGGGCCGCAACTCTTGGTGGGTACATTCAAATGGATTGGACATATGCTACTATACCTGCATCAGAAAACACTAGGGTGATTCTCCATAGAGAGAAGCTAAGGAAACGTCATGTAGAAAACCCTAAGAAGCCCATAAATGAATTTGTTCATTTCATTGATAACTTTGGAAACTATGCCATTTTATCAAATTTCATGGCCCCTATTAAGGAAAACATTAAAAATGAAAAGATAGATGAAGTTTGGAAAATGCACTTCGACAGGGCTTATTCCAAAGCCGGAAAAGGTGCGGGCAACATGATCATCTCTCCTTCAGATAAAATCTACAACTTTGCTTTCAAGTTAGAGTTTGAAGCATCAAACAATGTCTCTGAGTATGAGGCATTGCTCCTAGGGTTAGAAACCGCCAAAGATATGGGGATAAAGATGTTGAACATAAAGGGTGATTCAAATTTAGTTGTCTTCCAGATTAAAAATAAGTATCAATGCAAAAATGACAGACTAAGAAAGTATAGAAATGCCACATGGGACACTATGGAGTGGTTTGATGCACTCAACATTCAAAAGATCCACAAGGAAATGAATGGGTTAGCAGATAAATTGGCAGTAGCAGCATCCACCCTCCCGCCATTAGATGAAATGATTAGTGGAAACGGAAAGATGGAAATTAATTTCAGACCTTCAATTCCAGATAATAGAGATCACTGGCAGGTGTTTAAGGATGATGAGCAACTTTTGAGATTCATCCACAATCTACAAGAGTTTGAAGGTTGCAAGATCAGTTATCAACAAGAGGGTAAAGAGTATCAGGAGTGCGAGGATAATGTAGGGAATCACATCCCGAGTAACCTTATAGCTTTCGAGAATCTCTTTGATCAATAGGATCATCATAAAAAACAAAAAGAAGAAATAAAAATTGGGAATTATATGGAAATAAACATAGGAACTGACAAAGACCCCAAGTTAATAAAAATTGGAAATGGTACTTCGGAAAAGGAAAGGAACAATTTGAACAACTTAATCAAAGAGTATAGAAATGTGTTGGCCTTTAGTTATGATGAGCTTAAAGCCTACCGGGAGGATGTGTTTCAATACACTATTCCCCTCACAGAAGAAACTAAGGAGGTCAAACATTTCCGACAAAAACTTAGGCAAATAAATCCTAAGTTGGCCCCCATTGTGCAGAAGGAACTTCAGAAGATGTTAGCAGCAGGGATCATAGCACCTACAAGACATTCCTCTTGGTGCTCCAACTTAGTTGTGGTCAGAAAGAAGAATGGGTCAATTAGAATATGTATAGATTTTAGAAATCTGAATACATCATGCCTCAAACATAATTACCCATTACCTGACATGGAAACATTGCTTCAAAGAGTAACATGATCAGGAATGATGTCCATGTTAGATGGCTTTTCTGGTTATAACCAGGTGTTGGTAAATAAGGAGGATCAACACAAGACTACATTCACCACACCTTGGGGTACCTATAATTTTTTAAGAATGCCTTTTGGCTTACTAAATGCAGGTAACACCTTCCAAAGAGCCATGGATTTTTCCTTCAAAGAACTTATAGGCAAAATAATCAAAATATATCAAGATGACTTAACTGTTTTTTCAAAGGAAAGATCTGACCACATAAGTCATCTTAGGCAGGTTTTTATAAGATGTTAGAAATATGGTATTTCCTTGAACCCCGCCAAGTCAATCTTTGGAGTTGATGAAGCCAAGTTGTTGGGGCACATCATTTCTAAGGATGGTGTCAAGGTTGATCTTGAGAGAGTTGAAGCCATTAAGAAAGTCCCCTTGCCTCAGAATCTAAAATCTCTCCAGTCTTTTAATGGTCAGATCAATTTCATAAGAAGGTTCATCCCAAAATTTAGCAGAATTAATGAAACCTCTACAAAAGTTATTAAAGAAAGATGCTAAGTTTGAGTAGACGGATGAAGGGAAATTTGCATTCAAGTCTATCAAGGATGCCATATCCATGTCCCCGGTCTTGATCAATCTAGATTATTCCAAGGAATTCCAGATATTTTCCTTTGCCTCAGAAGACACCATTGCCGGTGTTTTGTTTCAAAAGAATAAGGAGGGACAAGAGAAACCTATAGCCTTTATGAGTAGAGCCTTGCAAAATTTAGAGTTGAAGTATACCACCATGGAGAAACATGCCTATGCTCTTGTCAAGTCCCTTAAACATTTCAGAACTTATGTAGGTTACTCCAAAATCATTGGGTATGTACCCCATGCAGCTGTCAAGGATATCATGTCCCAACAGGACTGTATAGGAATCAGGGGTAAGTGGGTTTCAAAGATTCAAGAATATGATTTGGAGATAAAACCTACTAAGTTAATTAAAGGACAGGGTCTTGCAAAGATGTTGGCCCAAGGAAATGAAAAGGCCTTAGGAATAATCTGCCAGAACAGTGATTCAGAACAAAGTGTATCAGACGAACTTCAGAGATTAGAGCAGTACCCTTGTCACACCGACATCATATTCTTCCTCTGCAACCTTACTTGCCCCGATCACTTACTTGGCCATAAAATAAGGGCATTAAGGTTAAAAGCAACTAAGTATTGTTTCACAAAAGATGGTTTGGGTTGAAGAAACCCCGATGGTTTGATACTTAGATGTGTCGATGAATCTGAGTCCAAAAAACTCATGGTTGAGTTCCATTCAGGATTTTGTGGTGGACATTTTGCAGCAAGAACAACCGCCCATAAAATCCTTAGAGCAGGTTACTATTGGCTGAACCTATTTTCAGATGTGCACAAGGCTGTCAGAGTTTGCCCCCAGTGTCAGTTATTCACCGGAAAGCAACAGATGAAAGCCTTGCCTTTAAATCCAATAGTAGTCCAAGCCCCTTTCCAACAGTGGGAGCTTGATTTCATCGGTAAGCTCAAAGATAACTTGAGCAATGGTTATTCTTGGATTCTTATAGCCACTGATTATTTTACCAAGTGGGTAGAGGTGATACCCACCAAGAAGGAAACCAATGCTATAGTCATGGATTTCTTAGAAGATAAGATTATCACAAGATTCAGTGTGCTAGCCAGAATCATCACGGATAATGGCCCGTGCTTTGTTTCCTTTGAGATATCATCTTTCTGTTTCAAGTACGGCATTGTCCTATCCCACTCATCCAATTACTACCCCCAAGGAAATGGTCTAGTTGAATCAAGTAACAAGAACTTAATGACCATAATCAAGAAAATTGTGGGTGACAATAAGAAGGCTTGGGATAGCAAGATCAAATTAGCATTATGGGCCGACAGAATCACCAAGAAAAGTTCAACCAGGAGGAGCCCTTTCGAACTGGTCTATGGCTTAGATATCACCTTACCAGTCCATTTAAAGCTTCCAGTTTATTAGCTTCTCCAAACCTTCAGCTCAGATCAGGAGGCCATTCAGAACAGAATAAACCAGTTGATCGAGTTAGATGAAAGTCGAAGAAATTGCCTTAACCAAAGTATCAGAAACTCAGACAAGGTTAAGAGAACCTTTGACAAGTCTACCCGGCCAGGATCCTTCCAAGTAGGTGACATAGTTTTGCTTTGGGACAAACGACGGGAGAAACCTGGGAAACATGGAAAGCTCGACAGCTTATGGTTGGGACCGTACATCATCGATGAAATAGCAGGAACGGATTCCTTCTATCTAAATGACCTAGAAGGAGAAAGGTTGAGCTTGCCAGTGAACAGTTTCCTCCTCAAGTTGTTTTTCGTCGAGACAGTTTGATGCCTTTATTGGCATCGGTGGTTTCAGGGCCAATTTCTAAATCTTGCCCTGCATGTATTTCTAAATTTTATATATCATGTTGTTGTATCATAGATATTGTTGTATTATAATTATTTTGTACCATGTTTGAAAATTTTCCTTTGTATATTAGTTTTGTAAAATATTCCCTTTTGCACATCATAGACTAATTATGTACATTAGTTTGCTTTTATAGTTAATTTTTTATATACATGTTATTGACAAAACTCTAATTGCTATGCAGGACCCAGAGATTCCAGAGTTCTCACATCCTCTCCTCTGAACAGAAGATCGGTCAGAGAATGTGTCCCTAGATGGAGCCAGAATGCTACCACCTAAGTTGTACTTAGTGGTTTTTTATCAAGAGAGCCTGGTGAACCAGACAAGGATAACTTGTTCGGACTTCAAAAGACCTTTGAGAGTACTTCTGGGAAGTGCTTGTTATACTATATCACATGTTCATACCCCATGGGGGAGTTGTAATAAATGTTCTAGCATGATGGTGTCTGTAAAAGACTCGGTCTCTTAGACTTTATTTGTCAATCCGATCAGCCCAGGGTGTTTTTTCCCTTGGTTATTATTGGTTGTTGAATAAACGACTGATAATTTATGAGTTTTTCACTCCATACCTCCAAAGTTGGGGTGGTCGGCTTGGCATTTAGGCCTATTGAGGTTATTAGAGTCTATGTGTCAATGTATAAACATGCTCTATCATGGTCGAGTCATATGAACATGTCTAAGCCCCCCTAGGTTTTTTAATTTTTTTGAATTTTTAAAAATTTTCAGTGTTTTTTGTTAAAATTTAATTTTTCCAAAACTTAGGCTATTTTTTAATAGTTTAATTGGAAAAAATGATTTTGTAATAAAAGTGGGCCAAATAATCAGTTTCAGTCATGTAGGTGCTCATTTTCAAGTTAAGAGCACCATGTAAACCCATGGACCCACTATTTCCTAGTTTTGAGTGATTTTTCATCACTCAGGTCAGAAAGCCCCAAAAAATCATTTATTGATTATTTTAATTAATAAATTGGTGAAAATGGAGCAAATCCAAAATCATAGATCAGTGGATTCTCAGCCGATTTGATTGAAATCAGTTAGATTTGAACCAGATTGACTAGATCTGACAAATCCTTGACTGAAGGAGGTGATCAAATCAGATCCAGAGTTGATCTTTAGCAGCCTTTGGGGGGGATTGTGCCCTCTCTCTCTCCTCCACACGTGTGGGCTCTCCTGGGAGCTCTGTGGACCGATGTGTCGATTTATGGGTTGATGTGTCAGCTCAATCAAGCCCCTGATTGACAAGTAGGCTAATTTTAGCTTTAGATATACATTGATTGACTCTCCATCAACTGATTTGATTGGTCTCCTTGGGATTTGCGCCCCCCCTGGGCTGGATCTCCTGGTTTTTGTATAAATCAAAGCACAAGCAGCCTCTTCCAAGCTAGTTAGAACTGGGATTGAGGTGGTGTTGCTCTTGTATTGTATTGTTTATTATTCTGGAATAAAGAAGCTTTGGAGGCAAGATTTATGGTGTAATGCTCTTCATGTGTGGATGGTGATTATCAAATGCTTATGAGGTATAATCTGTGTTATTTATCACTGCTTTTGCTGGTTAATTGTTGGCCTTGAAGGAGAGAGCTCCCTCCTGTTAGGGTAAGAGTTTATTCTAGTTTAATTTATGCTCTTACTGCTGCTTGTTTTAGATCTATTGGAGTTGTATGTATTTTAAGTTTAATTGCATGCTTTCCAATTATCTCTTCCAGTAGCACCTATGTTTTAACCATCTGTTTGTGCAAGGATTTCTAAGTTGTAGGTGATATCGCTTGTAGAAGAGGTTGAGCTGGTTTGCATCTTCCTCATCTTCAAGATCTTCTGAATGACATAGTCCCTTGGTGTTCCACCAAAGCAGACTCCAAAGCCCAACATTCCCAGGCTTCCAACACTCTTTCTCTCTCTTCCTCCTTCAAAATCTTAATTTCTCTTCAAATTGGTTACTTTTAAAGAATCTTATTGCTTATATCTGTCTCACAAAGAAAATTAAATATAGATCTAGTTAGTAAGATCCTTTCTTAAGTTTAGATCTCAGTTTCGTTTTGCATATAAAGTCATATTTTAAGAGATCTAGCTGAAATTATCCTATTTTTTGTAAGCATTTTAAAGAAAATTTGTAGCTTGCTTTTAAGGTAGTTTCCTTTGCTGTATTTTAAAGTTTCATATTTTTCAATAAAAGTGCGCTTGCTTTCCTTGGTTCCTTTTTTTGCAAAAACTAGATTACCCCAACTTAACAAATTTTTACTTAGTTTTTTTTTGGTAACTAGTGTGGTGACCCAAAACTCTTTTAAAGTGTGTTTGGGCACATTTGATTTTAATTGCTCGCTGTTTTTTAGCAATTCTAACAAAAAAGAGAAGGAGACTCTTCCCAATTTCCGACTCTTGGACGAACCAGAGCTTCCCAGAAGCTTCCCCCACCGTTGTGTTTTAATTCTAGCTTGTTACAAGCTTGTTGTAAGCCTTTGGATCCTAGATAACAAGGACCAAAGTGCATCAATTTCAATTTGCTGATATTTTAAATCGTTTCTAATAAAAAGAAAAGGTCCTTTCAAATAGGTTCTTTCGAGCCTATTCACCATCCCCCCTGGGGGGATTTGCGTCCGTGTCTTTTTTTTGCTTTTCATTCATTTTTTTTTGCAATTTAGCGTAGTTCTAATCTGCAGGGTTGTATACTTTGATTTAAATCATTTCCATATTCCATATCTGAGGTTTCAAAGTAATCTTAATACTTACCCCACGACTTCCCGATTGACCCGAAAGGGGAAAGAGATGTGTGGTAGGACTAATTAGAAAACCGGCATTATGTAACTTTGTTTTCATTTTCATCAATTGTTTCATCAACTATAATAAAATTAACCCCTCCTTGATTCCCCGATTGAGATCCACTTGGATCGAAAGAGGTTCCTGGAGGGTTTTCTTTCTAATAAGAACACCTATCTTAAAATTTACTAAAATTGACAAGACTCCGGTGTGTATGCTCTGCACTTGGCTGCGGTTCGTCCAATCAGTCAAGCTGCATCAAAAGCACTTGAGTGACTAGAATAATTAGGATTCACTCTCCCAAACTGACAAACCATTAGGTGAAAATCGAACACCTAGATCAAACCATTACGGTGGCAAAATACCCAAAGGAAGCGGGAACTCCTGAAAAGTGACCTCGGGGCGCCGATCTCTGTTACACTTGCGGATGCATTATGAACAATAGCCTCAAAGACTCCATTTAGCTCACATATTCCTTGCGGGTAGCCGTGACGGTTTAGTTTTGGACATACTCTAAGTACTCTCGGGTATATCTAGAGTCCCCCCCCCTTTTCGCCTAATTTTAATCAACTCATATTTCACATTAAATTAAAACGTACCAAGAGGCAATCGCAAAACATTCACTCCAAGCACATGCAAGTACACTGATTATCTTTTGACTCCATTTTAAGGCAATGGTTATTTTCTTGCTATATATATATATATATTGTGTCTCAGCATTGTGCTTTCTTGCGCTCTTTTTGTATCTTGTCATCTATGGTTCTTTATGGTTAAATTTCAAACTCCTAAGTAACTCATGCAGTTTAACATCACCATACTAAATAATTTTGCCTTAGTAACGTAATAGGGTCTACCCCCCTTGGCTTCGTTAGGAGTTGAGCGTAAACAGAGGAGTCAAGAACAAGGTGACAACCTTGGATCGAGACTTGCCCCCAAGGACACACCGAGTGGCTTGAAGATTTCTGCCACGTGACCCAGGTGTGTGAAAGGCAGCAACACTTCCATTCATCCCCTTCTCTTATTCTTATTTGATGATAACCACTTTTCAAATCTATCTTTGAAAAATACTTTGAACCACTCAAACAATCCATCAAATCATCAATACAGGGTAAAGGAAATATGTACCTGATAGCGATCTTATTAATTTGTTTGGAGTCAGTGCACATTCACCATCCACCATCCTTCTTTGGGCTAAGCACAGTGGGTACTGCACAAGGACTCAAACTCTCCTTCATCAATCCTTTATCCAACAAATTCTGAACCTGTTGCTTGATTTCTTCATTCTCTTGAGGAGTTAATCTGTATGCTGCCTTATTAGGTAAACTTGCACCAGGTATCAAGTCAATATGATGACGAATACTTCTCATAGGGGGTAAATCATTTGGAAATTTATCCACAATAATATCATCATATTCATCAAGCAAAATCTAACTCCAGTAGGCAAATCATATAAATTTGTGGAAGTTAAA
Organism: Pseudotsuga menziesii; assembly: GCA_001517045.1. Lineage (NCBI taxonomy): Eukaryota > Viridiplantae > Streptophyta > Pinopsida > Pinales > Pinaceae > Pseudotsuga > Pseudotsuga menziesii. The sequence continues at coordinate 120,065 of LPNX011233352.1, forward strand.
ATTACCTTTGGTTTATCAACAAGAGAAAAATGTAGCTCATCCTCCTTCTCAACTTCTTGCAATAGTTCCTTCCCAGTCGTAAGCAAAATATTTGACCTCGAGCCTTCTTGAACTGCTTCGTCTTCCAATGGTGACAATGCATGTCTTTTTCCATCTTTTTCCAGAGAATAAGTGTTCTTTCTCCCATCATGAACAACTTTTCTGTCATATTTCCATGGCCTCCCTAAGAGTATATGGCACACATCCATAAGAATTATATCACATAAAACCACATCTTTATAAGTGCCAATTTGAAACTCCACATTGAAATGCTCATTTACCAAGAGCTAATGTCCTTTTTGCAACCAAGACACTTTATAAGGAGCTGGATGTTTCATCCTCTCCAATCCCAATTTCTCTACCACCGTAAATGACCATTTTACAACACTTACCTTGCAACTTGCATTTAGTCCTAAACAGACTCTTTCTCTGGGCTGGTTCATGCACTTTCTTCTCTATCTTTACCAAAACTCTTCTTAGCATAAGAGATTCTCCTTCCTCAGGAGGATTATTTACCTCTGTTTCTTCATTGGATTCCTCACGAGCTTCACCAATATTTGCATTCCTTTGAGCTGCAGGTTTGTTCCTTGGACACTCCCATGACACGTGTCCAATTTCTCCACATGTATAGCATTTCACTTCTTTATTTCTTCCTCTGCCTCTACCTACCTTGAATCCTCCTCTTTGGGGTGTGTGGCTGCTAGATCCTTCTGCCTCATCCTTAGAGGTTTGAAACTTACCTCCTCTATTTGAAGATCCTTTGACTGAACCTCTCCCTGGATTCTTTTGGTTCTATCTTCTTAGTAGCTTTTCTTCTATCCTTAAGGATGACTGATAAGCATCTTCAACAATCTTTAAATTCAACAAACTAATCTCATCTTGTATCTCAAATCTCAGTTCATTTATATATTTGGCCACTCTTTCTATGTCTCCTTATGTCTGTCCAACTCTACTACTCAACTTAAAGAACTCTTCAGTATATTCCTTAACAATCATACCTGTCTAAGGTTATGTATCTGTCTAAATAGATTCAACAAATAATGCTTAGGCATAAATTGCCTCTTAATTTTATACAACATTTTATCCCAAGAATGAATTTTAGACTTACCTCTTCTTTCTCTGTGAATCTGGAGTTCATCCCACCAAATAGCTGCAAGTCCTTTTAGTTTGGTCGCTGCATATCTCACCTTTTTATCTTCAATTTCTTCAAAGTCAAAATACTTATCTAAAACATTGATCCAATCCATGAGTTCTTCAACATTAAGATTGCCTTCATACCTAAGGACTTCAACTTTGGGTATGTTACTAGCCTTCATCAACATCTTCATCACTTTTACTTCTTCAACAAACTCTTCTTGCTCGTCTTCATAGGATTCTTCTTCATCACTTGTGTCTGTATTCTCTAAGTTCTTTCACTCCATAGCTTCCATCTTGTCCTGGAGTTCTCTTAATTCCCTTTGGGTGTCTGTCTCGGCAGCTTGTCTCCCTTGACCATGTCCTACAAGAACTCCACGTGCTCATCCCCGTCTCTGCAGTATTCTTCTACAAGTTTTGATAAGCTCTAATACCAAAACTGATGGCAAATGAAAGCTAGCAGACCTAAAGTTCTCTTAATCATCCTGAATACTGATCAAAATCCCCTTCCGCAATATTTATTCCGCAATTCGGCCCTTTTGCAACTAAGTCCTTCCGCAACTCCACCTTTCCGCAATCTTGAGTTTCTGCAACTCAATCCTTCCGGAACTAAATCTTCCACAACCGTCTTTCCGCAAGACTCTTTCTGCAAGGCTCTTTTTCGCAATTTGCAAATTGCGGATTGCGGGTTCACCAACTTTCGCAATCAAACTTCCACAACGGTCTTTTCTGCATGTGGATTGCGGAAAGCGGGTCCTCCTTCTAACTTTCGAAAGTTGGCTTCCGCTATTCGATTTTTTCGAATCGTCGATTCTTTGCGGCCTCACTTCTGGCTGTCGATCTGTTGCGGGTTGCAGATCTCGCCTTCACACTTGTGGATCTTCACTTCTCCTTTGCGGAAATTAACCAGAAGCATTGATATGTCGAATTTCACAGATTCTTGGATTATACTATGACAATCGAATTAATCCATGGAATGATTAATTCGTGATGCGGAAACGACTCTACGCTATTGAGGATTCTTCAATGTTTTATCGAACCATCAAATCGCATACAGACATAGACATAGATAGTTTAAAATCATGTTTTCTGGTTATTGAAGGAAGACATCAAGTACATGAAAGCACACACAAAGATTTAAAACTCCGTTCTTCATTCAATGAACCAACACGCTTACATACTCTCTATTACCCTTCCCTTATGCATGCTTATACATTATATCAACTATATTTAAATAGAGATTTATCAACCTGTCATATTCGAATAACAAGATCTAAACCCCTAAGAAAGGAAATCTACAACTAACCTATCCTCAAGCAACCTCTTACAAGATTCGAGGACAATAATGACAAATTGCTAATATTACAATCAAAATAAATCCTAATAACTAACCCTATCCTTCTAGAATTTGATTACATGGAAATGCAAAAACAACATTGACTGCTTATTCAACAAACGGAGGACTTTTGCTTGATGCTCTTGCATCAAGTTGACTTGTCATTTTTCCTTCTAGGGCCAACTTACCCATTTCATTTAGTTAGTTGTGCTTTTCATTTCTTTCTACTTTCTCTAGGACTTCTTAAGAATATATTTTGTTGCTACATAAACATCGACAACTAGAAAGATACGATCAACTTATGGAGTTAGAACACCATACTTATTTGGACACGATAATTTTAGATATAATAGATAAGAGAGACATTGAATGGTGTGAAGGTTGAGTTTCTTTAATAAAGGTTTTTAACAAAAATAAGGCCCTTGTCAATTTAAAATTCAAAATTCTACTGAACAAAATTTAACTCCATTGTAAATTGAAGAAATACCATGTCACACCAATTTCTAAAAGCAAGGGTGGATAAATATATCAATGTCTTCTAACCATATTCACAACACAAAAATTCATCAATGGTTCACCAATATAAAGGAAAACTATTTGTTGTCAACAGTGACAAACATATCATTTTGTTAAAAAGAAAAGGCATAATCCATGAAGCTTGTGGAATAACTTGGTGATAGTAATGATGTATTGGAAATCGTGGCATCCATAAGCATGTGAAGAAATTGCAGAGATTGTCACACCTGATTTGTTGCACCTCCATGTTTATTAGTGACAACTTTAAGAAGTAAATTGTTGTTGTAATGACTAGGAGAAAGGATCAAATATCCAACCAATTTAATTGAAGTAAAAGGAAATAAATGTTACCACAATTATTGTACTTGTGATTACTTTCAAAGACATTTACATTCCCATTATGCAAGAACAAGGGAATGCGATATTAATCTAGTAAATGAAATATCAATCTTTGTAGATTTGACTGGTCATCCACTTACACTCAGTTCCTCCAATGAAAATTTCCATTCTCCTCTAGGTGGTAATTCTCATAATAAAACTTAAGATACCTCTTGATACAACTTGTCATCTATAAAACACATCTTGATTATTCCTCTCAAAATTGACCAAGCTTGTGAAATTGCCCCTATGTCTTCTTTGACTTAGTGCATTTGCTACTATGTTTTCCTTCCCCTTGATGTGCAAGATTTCATAAATAGTATGTTGCAGAACTACCTAAGACATAATACCTTCGTATAATATTTAGGGTGTTAAAAAGATAGTGTATTTTACTCTTGTTTATGTTATACCCCTACCAATATCTCAACAAAAACTGTGATATACAAAGCACCATACTAGACGTGTAATAATATGTATACCATTCTTGTAAATTTTATATTTCGCTTGATATTCTCGAGCATCTAATCATTATCTAGTGCACATCAATGAAAAATAAAAAAATATATATATTGGATTGCAAGCTTAATGTTAAACTACAAAATATTGGTCATGCCCTTTGCAGAGTATGATTGTGCTCCAAAGACCACATTAATGACTTCTAGAAAATAACATATATAACTCGCATCGAATCATCTTAACATAGATATGTTGACTTTGGGAAAATAAATTATATTAACATAGACTTGTATTAACTTGGATGTATTAAGCATCAATAGATAAAAATACATATATACCTCTCATTGCTTAAGATATCTACATTAAGATCTCTTCATAAAAATGACACATCTCTTCCATTCGAGCTGTAAAATGCACCTCACTTCTCTAGGTCCAAACATATGTAGTTACGTATGGTGTCACTACACTATTGAAAGGACATGTTGAAGGCGAGAAATAAATAATACTAGTGTTGATTTTTCTTAGCAGTTAGATGATTTTAACTTTTTAACACTTTTCTATCACATAAACATAAACTGAATGCATATAAGGACCACTAAAAGAAACACATCCACATTAGACATTATGTTTACCTTAGAAAACCCTCTCACAAGGAAAACCTAGCAACTTCTCTAGATAAGATTCTTCAACAAGATGCAATGTCAAATTTAGTGCCCAACACTAGTTACATAAATATAATAATGATATATAAGAAAGATACATAATTACCTCTGAGTAGGTGCGCCCAAAGAGAGAGAGAGAGGGAGAGTAAGATAGCCCCAAATAATACGCTTCTTGTGTTCTTCACTGTTACAACAATAAAAAGTAATAAATAGGTAACTATTCATAATATTAATTAATATTATTAAAATATAGTTTATGAAGAGAAGTGTCTCTTCAATATGTGATGGCCAATCCATAATTAAGGAAACCATATCCATTGTAATTTATCATCCATTCAATTATTATACATTTAATTATTTGAATATGAAACATCTTCCTCCCTAGACCTGGATACAGGCTGACATAATCCAGATATCGATTATCCTTACATTGGATACGGTGTAACATTGGTATCAGAGCTATACGGTTATTTACACTTTGTGTAAATTTAGTTTTTTGGGTTTCCCTAAAACATAAGACATTGTCCAAAAAGAAAAGAAAAGAAAAAAAAGGTAAAGAAAAGAAAAGAGAGAAAAAAGTTAAAATATAAAATAAAAGATAAAATAAAAAGAAAAAAACAAAAGAAAGGAAAAAAAAAAAAAAAAAAGATAAAAAAAAAAATAAAAGAAAAAAGAAAAAGAAAAAAACAAAAGAAAGGAAAAAAAAAAAAAAAAAAGATAAAAAAAAAAATAAAAGAAAAAAGAAAAAGAAAAAAACAAAAGAAAGGAAAAAAAAAAAAAAAAAAAGATAAAGTAAAACCAACACATGGTTTTGCTTTCCAACTTCAACCCAGGCACGCAGCCCTACAAAAAAAACAATATTAATAAAATAAATATTATTATATAATATTTTAAAACTTATTAATCCACCTTTTAATAAAATATTTAAATATAATAATTTATATTTATTATTTTATTTCAACACATTAAATAATTATAATAATTATTATTAATTCATCAATTATTTCAAAGACATTATTTGTCTTTTTATCCCTCCATAAGTTAAAATAAACTTCCAAATACACACATTCGCATAAAAGAACCCAAGCTATAACGGAATTGAAAGACAAACTTGAGAAATTGGAGAAGGACATCAAGGCCCTCGTTGTCAACCAAGAAAAATTCAGAGAAGAAACGAAAAATAACAAGACACTTAAGAAAAAAATCAAAGAAGATGTTGTTCTAGTACTAGGAAGAAAACTTGATGACAACGTAAACATCATGCACGAGAAACAAAAAGAGTTAGATGAAAAGATACGTACGATGACACAAAACATAAGCACCATGGCACAAAACTTGAGCATCATGACACAAAACTAGAATACCATAATGGAAATGTTACAAAAACTAACGTCTAATACAAACCATATCAGTAACTCATATATGTTGGACCACTATGTCAACAAAAATGAGAGTAACAAAATTGATCATAACAATAAACAAGACAAGGAGACTAAATATCATAGGGATGACCAAAATACCAATAATATTTTTGATAAAGATGAGCTCAACCAAAATCATAATGAGAGTCAAGACAATATCGTTAACAATAAGGACGATCCATACATCGACAAAAGATGGATCCTACAATATGCAAATGAATCCATGTTAAAGGAATTAGATCTCGTAGATTCATCTTCTACCTTAACTCTTCTACCACCTTGGAGAAACCTAAATGTAACACTATCAGGTGAATTTGAGTGTGAGAAGCCTCACGAAACGCTACTTCTCGAGATAACTCGTAAGGATAATAAAATGAAAAAATTACATGATGACATCCTAAGTATCATAGGACAAGCGACTTCTAAAACAAGGCTTGATATGGCCAACCACAAAAATATTCCTCATATTCATGTACAAGGAAAATGAGATTACAATAATAAACATAATGGAGTACAAATTTAAGTTACAAATGAAAGAGAGATGACAAACTATTGTGTAAAGACCAAGCACATAACTAAAATACCAGTTCTAAAAAAGACATAAAGGAAGTAATGTCATTGTTTCAACACAAAACAAGAATGAAAAGACGACAACAATAATCTAAGCTTTGAGGACAAAGCTTTCCTAAGGGGAAGACAATGTTACAACAATTAAATAGTAATAAATAGGTAACTATTCATAATAGTAATTATTAATATTAAAATATAGTTTATGAATAGAAGTGTCTCTTCAATATGTGATGGCCAATCCATATTTAAGGCAACCATATCCATTGTAATTTATCATTCATTCAATTATTATACATTTATACATTTAGTTATTTGAAGATGGAACATCTTCTTCCCTAGACCTGGATACAGAATGACTTAATCCGGATACGGATTATCCATTACACCAGATACGGTGTAACATTCACTTGTCCTCCTAAAGACGTGCATGCCACTTGAGAGAGAGAGATGTGTTTGCTTGATGATAAAATGAAGTGTGGAAACACTTTATTTATATTCTTCTTTGCACTGGAAGTTTCCACAGTTTGGTCGGCCTAGCTTTTATTTATTCGCTAATTTATCTTTTATTTATCTTTCAAGCCGACTTGCCATTTTCCTTCTAGGATCAATTTACCCATTTCATTGGGTTAGTTGTGCTCCTCATTTCTTTCCACTTTCTCTGGAACTTCTTAAGAATATATCTCGATGCTACATAAACATCAATAGCTAGAAAGATACAATCAACTTATGAAGTTAGAACACCATATTTATTTGCACATGATAAGTTCACATATAATAGATGAAAGAGACATTGAATTTGTGTGAAGGCTAAGTTTCTCTAATCAAGGTTTTAAACAAAAATAAGGCCCTTGACCATTCAAAATTATACTGAACAAAATTACTCCACTGCAAATTGAAGAAATACCCTGTCACACCTATTTCTAAAAGCAAAGGAAAATAAATCTATCATTGTAATCTGGCCATATTTATAACACAGACATAACATTTTGTTAAAAAGAAAAGGCATAATTCATAAGCTAGTGGAATAACTTGGTGATATCAATGATGTATTGGAAATCGTGGCGGCCATAAGCATGTGAAGAAATTGCAGAGATTGTCACCCTTGATTTGTTGCAGCTCTGTGTTTATTAGTAAATTGTTGTTGGAATCACTAGGACAAAGGATCAAATATCCAACCAATTTGATTGAAGTAGAAGGCAATAATTATTACCAAACTGATTGTACTTGTGATTACTTCAAAGACAAATATACATGTCAATTATGCAAGAACAAGGGAATGTGATATTAATCTAGTAAGAAATTAAAAAATTGTCCTACCTTAAACATCAACCGTCAACTGCTAATTAACAACAAAAGAAGTCAATTGTATTCATTGTTGTCGTGGAGGCTAAAATCAACTTGTAGACAAACTTATATGCATTGACTAATCACAATGGTTGACATAACCTTTCCCTTCTTTAAATAATGTCTTTTAGTTAAGATGTGTCACTCCAATTTGTATTATTTTATTTATTTGTTACATTTATGTTCATTACAACTTGTAAACATATTGGATTTTATTTATTTGATATATTTATATTCATTACAACTTGTAGACACATGAAAAGAAAACCATGAATTTATGATTGTTTAATCTTAGACTTTATTTATTTATATATTTACATTCATTACAACTTGTAGACACATGAAAAGAAAACCATGAATTTATAATTGTTTAATCTTAGATTTTATTTATTTATATATTTATGTTCATTACAGTAAACATATGGAAAGAAAACCATAATTGTTTATGCAAAAAAATGTCAATATTTAGCCATCCATTTTTACCTTACCTTGCGTCTATTTGTTAGTATTTGTTACCATGTCATTTGAATTTTTTAGGGGAGTGTTACCATGTCATTTGCCTTTTCTTGATGCCGAGATCCCATAGGACTCTCTATTTTTTTCTATTATTACTAAATTGTACTTTCTAGCCTCGTTGACCTAATTTGGTCCTTGGCACGAATATATGTATCATGAGTGTATCTATGCAATTAGCAGCTTGAAAGCATGTAACTTCATATAGCTTTCAAAGCTTTAAGAATCAAGGGTCCTTCATCGAAGTATACAATATAGTATATACCGTAGTAGGCATCTTATTAAGAAATGCTGAACAATCCATTAACTTCACAGCCATATAATAGAAACAAATATTTCTTATTTTTATGTGGTACACATACATAATAAAACCAATGAAGCCTGGAATTTGAAATTTCCCGAGCAATCTCAGTGGACTATTTCTACCTGCCTGTCATTTCCACTTGGATGGGCAGGATGGGAAGGTTAGACACAATGCAAAATCTTGACATTCTATCTCCACCGCCATCTATAACATTATGGGGTCTAGAATCTGGCACCAAACACGTAATGATAGTTTCAGTGCTTTACCGATCATCCTAGAAGAAAGAGAGATGCTAAACTGTCTCTTTGTAAACTTTGACGTAAGTAGGATAACAGCTTTCGACGATGTTACTGTAGACTGAAACCAAATCTGAAATGCATTTCTGGTCATCCAACGTGAAAACATATTCATTATTCAACCAAGGCAAACACCAAAGATACATGTCAAACATTTTACTGAGAATGCTAGAAACTTTTTTTAAGTGTTTAACTTTTCTAGGATTTAAAATATCAATAGGAAATGACACTTGGGCCATTCTCAAGAAGCACGGCTTGTTTTGAAATCCGCATAAGCTCTATTTTCTGTAGATCGGCAGCCAAGATCAAAAGTTCAACAAGCTCAATCCCAGCAGCTGAAACACTGTCTAGTCCAGTAATTGTATGATCTTCATTGTCAGGAGCAATCTCTGAATCTGAAGAGTCGGGTACATCTGAAGTGCTGTCTGCTGACCAACTAACAGGAAGAGCGCTGCCAAGTGCTGTCTTAATATGCCGAGCCTCATTGATTATACCATTAATTACTTCTAAAGCACCTTCATCAGAGGCTGAAAATTTTGTGTCTTCTTTTACCTAGAGAATAACGATGATCAATGGATGTTAAAAAAGGAACAATGTTAGCAAGTAAAGAAAAGCGACAGAAAACCGAGCTCAAGTTAAGTCACAATATAAGATTAAGTTACCTTAAGAAGAGCTAGCCGAAGTCGATGGATAGATGTTGTCAAATGTTCCATGTTTGCCATGCTTTCCTGAAGAGACGCATTCTCAACCTTTAATCTGCACGGAAATTAGAGTATTCGTGATCTATTTATTGCATTCTTTGATGAATGATTATAGACACTAATAAATTAGTCAAAATGTGGAAAAGACAATGTTGAACCTGGCAAAGTCCATCGCATCCTTAGGCTTGTTTGCCTCAGAACTACTATCATCTCCAACGGTTTGAGTATTGGCCTTAAGCCCACTAATGTCTATGCCCCTCAGCCAGTATTTGAGATAAGATCGTTTCAGTATATGTTTTACCCCCCAATCTTTCTCGTTGGCGGCACCCGTGGAATTAGTATTTAAATTCTGCTGTTGCTTTGACCCGGGAATCAGCTCTCTGCACAATTTTTAATAACCTTAAAGTGTTATACCTTCTCAAAGAAAACATAAATAAACTTCATTAGATAATACTATGGAACATGCCTAAGAAACTCTAGCTGTGCACTTAAATTTTGTTTAACAGTAGTGCTGATCTAAAGTAAATCCGTTCATCCCACACACAGATAAATTGCTCAAAGAGCTTTATGATAAATTGCTCAAAGAGCTTTATGAAAGAGGAGCCCAATAGCTTTACAAAGTAGCCGGAAACCTATTTCAGTTTAATTGTTCTATGCTTAGGCAATCACTGATGTTGGAGAGTGAAAATATTTATGTATATAATATTATAAATACAAATATTGAATGTCATGCACTTAATTTTTTAATTCAAATGTGAGAAGGGACAGACACTAGAAAATTAGAAAATACGTTTCATTAGAACTTTACAAAGCTTAGAGTTCGACCCTGAACTAATGTATAAACAAAAACCCTAATATGATTTAGGAGACGTGGAAGTAAATGTTTTGAACATTTGAAAAATGAACTACATCAAACACGTCACACAAGAATACAAAATAGCTAGTACATGTAGAATCATAAATGTAGTTTTATCCTGTGAAGTTATCAAAATAGATTGATGATGAAGAAGATTACTGGCCATTGAAATTTGAGACCAACTGTGGTTTATCAGATTTATAAAGTTCAAGTTAAATTGATTACTTTGATTTATCAAGTTATTTCTATGATCAAATAACTTAGAAATGAAAATTTTGATATTTCTTTGATTCTTATACATTAAAAATTTATGGAGATTGGTCTTATTACAAATGTTACGAAAATTGAATCTAATGTTAATGTAAGCAAGGCATTCCAAGATAAATTGCTTTCCTGTGTGGAAAAGTGAAATGAGCTAAGTTGCCAGAAAACGTGGGTACGGGGACGGGTACTGGTACGGGGACGGGGACGGGGACGCCACTTTTTGAAACAGGGTACTTCGGTACGTCGGGGG
>LPNX011233352.1:131158-200025 GCA_001517045.1 Pseudotsuga menziesii
GGTACGTGAGATTGTATTTGGGTACGGCTGGGTACGGCTGGGGACGTACCATTGAAGTACCCAAGTACCCGGTACGTGTACCCGGTACTGGTTCGTGTACCCGACCCCCCGGTACGGGTACCCATGCAACACAGGAAATGAGGCATCTAACATGTCTGGACTGCTGACATGGTGGGTACTAGGCATTCGTTTTTGTAACACCTCCATTAATGTATTATGGTTTTGCATCATGGTGCTCAAAGTTCTATGTTATGGTGTTTATGTCTTGACTCATGGTACTCATTTTGTCATCCAAGTCTTTTTGTTTCTCGTTCATGATGTCCAATTTTTCTTCTAGCCTTCTTTCTAGTACCAAAACAACTTTGTCTTTGATTTCTTTGTTAAGCACTGTATTATTATTTTTCATTTCTTCCTTCAAACTTTTTTGGTTAGCGACGAGGACCTTGATGTCCTTCTCCAATTTCTTGATTGGGTCTTTTAATTCAGCCATAGTCTTGGTCCTTGTATGCGGAGGTGTGTATTTGGATACTATTTTGGCTTTTTATGGGTAAAATAATAAAAATAAAAATGTATAAGAATAATATCACTATTATTTTGATATTATATACTTTTTATTTTATTATAAACTTTAATAATAAATTTTTAATAAAAACAAATTTATTTTTTAACAAAATTAATTATTACAAATTAGATATTATGTAATAATAACAATTTTATTATAATATTTGTTTTATATTAAAAATTTGTTTTTTGTTTGGAATGGTCACGGCAACGTGGAGTGGGCGTGATGTAGTAGCGAATGGGCTTGTGAGAGGTGAGGAGACGCGGAGGCTGGAGCGAGAGAAGAGGAGAGCGGGCTAAGGAAATGGCGTTAGGGAGGAGTGCGCCAAAGATGAGTGTGGAAGGATGCGTGGGCTATGGAAGAGGAGTGCGTGGGGGCTGGAGGGGTGATCGTAGTGGTTGTTGGAGATGGCGTAGGGATGAATGAGTGGGCAGGTGTGTAGGTAGGAGGGGGGAGAGGGCACGCAGAGGAGGAGAGGCGAGGGGATGGAGTGAGCGTGGGAGAAAATAAGGAAAGCAGGGCGTGGTCGTAGAGGGAGCGAGGGTGGAGGCACAGAAGGGAAGGGGAGTGTGGCAATAGATGGACAACACGGGAGGAGGTGGAGGTGATGCAAGTAGCATGCAGGAGGTGAGGTGTAGGGATAGGAGAGTGGGAAAGGGAGAGGGTATAGATGGGGCATAGGCAGACGTAGGGAGTTGGAAGGAGGTGCACGAGTGTCGGTGGGCGTGGAGAAGGAGTGAAACATGGGTCGAAAAGGAGGATGGAGTGTGAAAGGGGCGCGTGGAGGATCTTGGGGAGAGAAAAAAAATGGAGCGTGAGCGGGTGGAGAGATGGAAATGTACGCAAGCAGGGAGATGAGATGGTTGGTGATGGTGGTGGATGGGATGGGGAAGAGGAGAGATGTGTGAGGGAAGATGGCGAGAGATGAGTATGAGCGAAAGAAGAAGTGTGCGTTGGATGGTTTTGGAGGAGCCGAATCTGAGCTCAAAACAGGAGTGAATCTGCTTTGATACCAAATGGAACAATTGAGTCCGGTTGTGGAGTTAAGAAACGAGTCTGTCTTCCATGATTGAGAATAAAAATAATAATATATTGATAAATGATGATAAAATATTACAATGAGGCTCGCCTTTATAAGGCTTGAGCATGCATAGTGAAGGGTTACTCCCTTTCACCTTAGTAAACAATAATTTATTATTTATAATTAATATATCATTTAAATATTCATAACAACGCCATTCAAAGTTGTTCACAATAACTCACTTCCCTCAACCTTCTCCCCAACTACTCCAAGCTCATTCCTCACTAGAGTGATCCTAGTGTTGCCGCCTAATTCACACTTCAGGTCACGTGGCAAAAATCTTTAAGCCATTGGTTGTGACCTTGGGGGTAAGTTAGAGCCAAGTGCTGCGACCTGATACTTAGCTCCTCCGTCTAGGCCAACTCCTGGCGAAGCCAAGGGGAGTAGTTCCTATAAAAATAAAATCTAAGGTCTCTAATCTAAGAAAGAAAAGAAAAAATGATCGAGGAGTTAATGTGAAATGAATTTAACATTTGACAACAAACCACTGCAAATGAATTATAACAACAACTTTAAATAAAGACACCATTCACGTCGTTTGTATAATTGATTTAAACATGAAGAATAACATAGACCAGTGACGGTGACATGGAGTGTTTGTGACATGGAGTGTTGTTGTGTTGTGTAAGTATTGCAGCTGTCTTGTTAGTCGATTTTAAATTATTAATGAGTGATTAAAGGAATGGGTAATTTTTTGGGTTTTGCCCAATAAGACAAGCCCTCTTGAAATGAACGCTAAAGCAGTTTTACCAAGTGTCCAACAGGGCGCGACATACCCTGCTTAGAGTATCCCCCTGACTCTATGGTAGTCACCCTTTGCGACCTCACGATTTATCAGAAACAAGCTTATGTGGATTTTCCTATTAATCTCGTCACTCGTATCCAATTATGGTACAACCAGCTAATCAAACACGTTGTAGCGGTGTAGAGCATATAGGGAAGGAGCCTTTGTTATTTTTCTATTAAAACTAAAATGTGATCTTGTTTACACAATTCACGACAAAGAATCTCTTTCCCCTTTCAAATAACTTAGGAATACATAGTCGGGTTAATTTTATTGTGAAACAACCGAGTCCGGTTGTGGAGTTAAGAAACGAGTCTGTCTTCCATGATTGAGAATAAAAATAATAATATATTGATAGATGATGATAAAATATTACAATGAGGCTCGCCTCAATAAGGCTTGAACATGCATAGTGAAGGGTTACTCCCTTTCACCTTAGTAAACAATAATTTATTATTTATGATTTATATATCATTTAAATATTCATAACATTGCCTTCCCCTTGGGAAAGCTTTGCCCTCAAAGCTTGATTTTTCTAATGTCGTCCTTCACTCTGATTCGGTGTCATTATTAGAATCAGACAAGACTTCGTTTGCAAATACTTGCACTTCCTTTCCATTGATGATTTTGCACTGTACTGTCTGATTGTTCCTACATTTATGGCCTGGGGTCCAGTCATCACCGCATCGATGACATGTGTTTTTCTTCTTTTTTCTATTATCAAAGTAACTGTTAGACGTTTTAGATCTATTTTCAATTTAATAGGCATATGATTGCGGTTTGTGGCATTGATGATCGAGTGACCAATTATTTTCACAATATCTACTTTGTGTCTCTCTTTCTTGCCGATAATTGTTATTGCCTCTTGTTTCTATTCCTTCCAATTTGCGTTCTACTACTTTTGCTTTATATCTTGCCACTTCTACGTTTGGTATGTCATGCATCTTTAGTTCTTTTTGGATGTATGGTTTAAGACCTCCTAAATAGGTTTCGAGTCTTTGTTTGTCATATAACCCAAATAGTCGTGTCCATAGGGATTCCCACGGATGCATGAATTTCTCAATGCTTCTGTCCTGTTGTAATCTGGTAACCTTTTTGAAAAATTCATCTTTTGCAATTTCTTGAACCCTATTAAAAAAATCATTTTTGAACAAGCTCCAGGTGTAGGAAAAAGTGTCTTCCTTCAACCACATGTACCAATTATAGGCGTACCCTTCTATATGCATTGACGCATATTTCACTTTCTCCACCCTCCATGCCAGGCCTTTCCATGCTTTGAGTAGGGCGTTGAGGGTTTTTACAACATTCTAGGGGTTAGATGGGTTATAACGCCCTCCCTCCAGCTCACTCCAACCTTTTGTTCGGAGTGATAAGCTTATTTGAGCAAGTTTTGGCACTTGGGGGTACAAATGCCCCAAGTAGCCTACCTTAGGTTATATTTTATTATTATTTTCATTTAGTTTTCAGTTGACATATTTTAAACATAGTTACCGGATTCGGCCCTAGGCCTAACCGCATCCAAATTGGATACTCGGATTCTTCCACCTCGTTTTGACTATTATAAAGTTTTTTACATAGGATAATTAAGGTTAATTAGGGTTAGGGTTCCGAATCCCCGATTCCTAATTTTGGGATGAGTGTCGCACTCGTATCGGATTCTTTAGCCGATTCCGATCGCACCCACAGTTTGTGTAACCTTGATTTTAAGGCATGTAGGCCTGGATATTTTGTAAAAAGTGAGTGTGAGATCATATAAATAGATTTCCTCACTTTCATTTTAAGACAGAACTTATGGGATAATACACTATGCACTTGTTTTACCCTTGCTAGGGCTTTTTGGATGGAGGAGCTCCTCTTGCGAAAGTTTTTTTGGGTTAGTGCAAGCTTTTCTTGGTAATTCTTTGGTGAAGTTCTTTGCTTGGTGATGTTTTGATTTGTTGGATGAACACAAGCACTTGGAGGTAAGGCTTCTTATCTCTTCGTTTGAATGTTGGTGGATGTGCGCGTTCAAGTCTTAGTGGTAGCACTAGTGCTGCACTTTTTCCTAGGATAGGCCATTACCTTCCATTCTTGTCACCTTAGCAAGTTGAGGCACGTCTCCTTGAGGGTGCTCTAGGGTTTCTCCTTAGTTTTTCTAGGCTAGTTGCTTGACCTAGGAACACTTCCTCACTAGGCTAGCCATCCTCCCTAAAAGCCCTAGGTTGGGTAGGGATTTTGCTAGGGTAGGGCTTCTGTTGGGTTTTCACACTTTTTCTCTTCTAAAAAACCTACTTCCAGGATTAGCTTTAGGTTAAATTAAGGTCTGCATTTTTATGTTGAAGACCCTAAAAATAAAAAAATATATTTTTTTGCATTTTTTGGCCTCCCTAAAATTCCGGCCTCCTTCTCTAAAAATTTCGGACTAGCCTCTAAAGCCCTAAAAACCCTAAGGCGGAATTATAGGGAACCCTAAAAATACAAAAATTGCAAAAATCTCAAAATTTTCCCTAAAAAGGCTCTAAAACAGTCATAATCTTGCTCTAAAACCCTAGACCTACCTTTTAGCCTCACCTAGCAGCCAAACCTCTTCTTCTCCTCCACCCTCGGCCTCTAGTTATCTACCCTAGGCTGCCTTTTCTCTCTCGGGACTGCTTTTATGTCAGCCCTAGGTACTACCTCCCAGGCCTCCCTTTTCATCCCTAAGGGCTGCCCTTACAGTCGCAGCCCTCTCCCTTTCACAGCCTGCTATACTTTCTCTTTTACCTCTTCCTTGGCCTACACAGACAAACAAGGGGTTAGTTAAAGCTGATATGAATTGCTATTTTAGTCCATGACAGTAAGTGGATTATTGTGGCGTCTTTTACCTTCACATACAGTCTGAAACTACCACATAAATACAAATGTATACTGCTGATAAACAAATAACACACTTCCATATTGTTGTTAGTTAGTGTTAATGTTGTTAGTGCAAAGTTGGGTTGAATAAACACATTAGTATTCAACACGAAATACGGCTGGTAACTGATATTATACTGCAATAAATATGTATAACTGTGGCTGCCATGAATACTTGAATGAGTGACTGATATATATCTTCTATAAAATTGTACTTGCTCATTCCTGATTGCTTATTTTGTCATATTATTTGAAATTGGCTAATCCTATATGCAACTTGCTTTCATACTGGATACAATAATATGGTAATTGCATGGTTGTGCATACATTGGTATTATTTATGCTAAACAACTATTGTTGTCATAAATACTTGCATTAATAACTGCACTCATACTACTGATATATTTTGCAATACTGTTAACACTTATGACGTGCTACTAGGACTTGTGTTATAATTTAATTTGGGTGAATGGTGCTTGCACTACAGTTGGGGTAGTTTATTTGTCTTGATCCTCTTTCACAACTGAAGTAAACATACTGGTTACACCTAATCACACAGTCAGTACTTTTCCTTCACTCTTTGATTTGACTCCATTAGGCACTGGTCACTAACATCCTCGAAAGAGATATCTTTTGGTGTTTTAGTGTCTTTTCAGAGTTGTAATAGGGCTCTTCCCTAGGAGGCTTAGGCTTCCAAAGCAGTTGGGAGAAGTGACTAAGGTGACAGTGGTCACTTCCTCCACATATGTTTGTCGGTGGCTTGGACTGCCATTTCAAGCAGTAACATAATGGTTAACTGTAATACCCCTAGTTTTATGATTCCGTTAGGAGGGAGAGGAATCATAACCCCTTTGCTCCCGGTGAAGCTACACGGGAGCTGGAGGATTCCATGAGAGAGGCATATCCATTTTTGTTTTGATTTTGAGCAAACATTGAGGATGATGTTATTCCAAGGGGGAAGGGATTGTAATACCCCCATTTTTACTTGGATTGTATTAAATCAAAACCATGTAAATTATGTTTGGTTTGCCAACAAAATAAGGAAGAGGCAATCAAGATACCAGGTCTTCTACAATCATTAGCCATGATAAGTCAATGTTAGGAAGAGGTCTCAATGGATTTTATCACAATTCTACTGAAGAATAAAGGCAAGAATGTCATCATGGTAATGGTGGATTGACTCACAAAATATGCTCATTTTTGCTCTGACTCTTTCTCATCCTTTCAAAGCAAGTACACTAGCAACAACATTCATGGAAACAATTCAGAAGCTACATAGAATCCCTGCGATTATTGTAAGTGATAAATATCCAATTTTCACCGGTAATTTTTGGAAGGAAATATTTTCTTGCTTGGGCACTCAATTGGCTCACAGCTCATGTTACCATCCTCAATCCAAAGGACAATATGAGATTGTAAATAAATGTCTAGAAGAGTATCATCATTATTTTGCATCCAATAAACAAACATAGTGGGTCAAGTGGTTTCCCTTGGTAGAATGGTGGTACAACACATCCTTTCATATTTCATCATAAATGTCACCATTTATGGCACTTTATGGCCATTATCCTCCATCCATCAAATCATCCTTGAAAGCTATTGCTCAAGCAATGGAGGCTCACCTAGAACACCAATAAGAGGTTCTTCAACTATTAAAATATAACTTGGTTATAGCACAAAACATGATGAAACAACAACTAGATCAACACCGTAGTGGAAGGAAATTTTAAGTGGGAGATTGGGTATTTTTAAGGCTACAACCATACAAATAGATATCCCTCAATAGACAAAAGAAGGACAATAAGTTAGCACGTACAATGGTCCCTACAAGGTGTTACTGAGGATTGGAAGTATAGCTTACGAATTGGAGTTGCCTCCATCTTCACGTGTACATCCAATCTTCCATGTTTCTTGCCTAGAAAATGTAATTAGTGACAAGATCCCATTTCAGACTATTTTACCAGAGATTAATGCAAAAGAGAAAATCATACTAGAACTTGAAACAATCCTTGAAACACATATCAAGCAATTATTGGGTACATCATATAGAAGAGGTGACATGGCAAGATGAGTTCTTCATGCAAAAGCATCGATAGTTAAGTGTTGAAGACAACATTTGTTTGAAGGGGAAGGGCATGTTAAGCCCTAAATATTCTGACATTACATTTCTATTATTATATTAGTATTGTCTTTATTGTTCAGCTAGGATCGTAATAGTAATTGTACCCGATATATATATGTGTGTGTGTGTGTGTGTGTGTGTGTGCCGAGGAGATATAATTTTAGAGATCATTTCATCTTGTTTTGTGCATTTGATACATTGTAAAGGAGGTTGTCCCCTTGAAACTTCTTATTCATCTCTTTATTTCATTCTCAAGGCATTGGATTACTCTTTCTCAATTGCAAAGCATACTTTCTCACACACTCCTTGTAATTTCATTGCTTTTGCTTAAACCTTTAATTTGTCATCCACTTGAATTGAAGCGACTATGGCCATCGATCACAATTTCTATTTCTTGAGTTAATGATTGCAATTGCAATAATGGATTTTAATATGATTAGTGTGTTAGTTTTTCTTTAGATCTGAATAATTTATCTAGGATCTTTATCTGAAAGAATAGCAAGGACAACAAGATGCATAAGATATAAAAGATACATGAGACACAAAAAATTTAGCCGGAGAAACCATAAAGGATAAAACCCCGCAAACTTCCTCATAATAGTAAGATGATCAAACCCAGTAATAAGAAGTATTCAACGGCTATCTATCTCTCCTCCTTTGTCTCTCTCTCTCTCTCAAGTGAGCTTGAGAGTGTGAGGTGTGTTTAAATGAGGGAGAGCGCCTCCCTATTTATACCTTTTAAGTGACTAACCAAACATAAGACTGGGGTCCACTTGTCTTCCCTAACATGGCCGACTTCTCCCAAAGAGGCTCCAAATACACATTACATGATGTTACACTAGGGACTATTGCCCCGACTTACAACGGAGGTTGTACCTCAAGGTCTAGACACAATTAGGACATCCTACAAGGAGGGAAACACATCTCCAATGGTGGTACAACAACATACAATGATAATATACATCAAAATATCTTTCAAAGTTACAAATACATCAACACTCCCTCTTAAGTAGGAAGGTATTCTCTCTCTTCTATAGTCATTAGCACATTTGGTCAAGTCTTCATCACAGAGTCATAGAGTAATCATTATAGTTGCTGCCATCATCATCTTCTTATCGATCATCAAATGGTACTATCTGTCATCGAAAGTTTCTACAAAGCCAACCCTCTCTTGACAGTGTGTAGGCGTAGTCCTCATCCAGGTCTTCATCACATCTTGAGCAAGCCGTCTCGTAGGATCGATTCAGAAACTTCTTTACATTGCCACGACAATAACCTGCGTCTCCTACCTTCATCTCGTCGTATCCAAATCATCTCTTTTGCCTTACACAGAACAACACAAAGCACACAGGGCATCCACAGTCAGCCTACGTTCTATTTGTAAAGGAGAATCACCTAGGTGCACCTTAAGTGCTTCATTGTAATGTTTCGTTTTTAATAAAATGGAAAACTGAGGACTAATAGCACTAGTAACATAAAGGTACATCAATTCAGTTTTATTAAGTCACCAGTGTAGAAAGAAGGCCATGAGAGTTTGTATTCTAAAGCATGCGGAGCATGCAGGCCTTGTTTAGTTAGTATTAAAGTCAACATCAAATTAGAATTGCATGCATGCAAAAGTGAAGCATAAACCCTAAAAGTGACATGCAAACCCTAAAAGCATATGAAGATCTATTTAAGAAGGGTTATGGGACTAAAGGAGATAGCTATTGTTATTGTTGATTGATTTTGGAGTTTCGAGCAGCAGCACAGCATGCAACCACAATAGTTGGGGTTGGAGACTGTGTCTTCAACTAGCGAGGGTTCGGCAATGAGATATCTGCCCTAGTCTCTTATTGGGATAGATCATCCAGATTTATCCATTGCATCCATCATATAGTACAGTATTCGACGATCCAGCACATTCCGAAGCGTTATTAGCAGCAAGCTTGACAAACTCACCGAAAAATTGGAAAAAATCGGAAAAGTCGCGCTTTTTTCCCCTGGCCGATTTTTTGCTGAGGAAAAAGCGCGATTTTTTAAAAAATCGTGAGCGCGCGACTTTTGGGAAAAACTCACCGGTCGATGTAAAAAATCGCCCAGGCAAGCAATTCGCGGCCTAGTAAAGGAAAAAAGCGGTTTTTTTTGGTCATTTGGCAAATGAGCTTGTTGGAAGTGGAGAAGAAGGGCTTGAGGAGACCACCAACACCTTTGGAGGCTTTCAAACACCATTTAGCATCTCAACCAAGGATTTTTGTGGAGCAAGTGTTGAAGGTATGTGCATTTTATCTATTGTTTTTCTATCTTTTTCATGGACTGTTTGAAAGATTTCTTGCATATTTGTTTTACTATTTCGTTGCCTATTTCTTGGATATTTCTTTGCTATTTGTTTTTATTATTTTGCCATTGATTACCATGCCCCAAAAAATGAAAAACAGTCCCAATGTAAATGGGGGTTTAAAAAAATTAGAATGGAAAATAGCATGCTTGTTTTTTTACTTCTTAGCCACCCTCTTCTTCTTATCTTTCATGGCTTAAAATCTAAATTTAGAGGTATAATTTTTTAAGCTAGAATGTTGCTATTATTTTCCAATGGAGTTTAATGTAATTTTTTTTGTTTTTGTGCCCTAGGGTCGCATTTGAGTTGAAGGCTTGAAGCATTCCAATTGCAAAAATGCCAAAGATATTGGACCCATTTTGGCAGTATGGTGAGCCCGAGGATGGCAACAATAGGCAAAATTTGACTTGCAAATTATGTGGGCATCACATGTCGGGAGGGGTTAAAAAGGTTGAAATACCATTTAGCCAAACTACCTGGCCTTTGTACTGCAGTGACCCTAGAAATCATGAAATTTGCCCATGATGCCATCCATGAAAAAATGAGAAAGAGGGATGAGATCGCTGCAAACAGAGCTGAGCTTGCTGCTTTTGGCCAAGCAAGAAGTTTAGGTGCATCTTTATCTACCACTATCGGTGAGGGTAGTGGGAGGGGCTCCACAGCTTCACCTCTTGGGAGGGCAAGGCTCACATCCCATTATGTTGGACCAGGCTCACAACCTTCTATCAAGTCAGTTATAAAGAAATCGGAAAAGGTAGAAGCGGACAGGGTAATGGGAAGGTGTCTATACTGGAGTCACATACCTCTAAGCATTGTTTAAAACAATCCATTTTGGCAGCTGATGTGTGATGCCATTGCAGTAGTTGGCCTAGGTTATAAAAGTGCCACCTTTGAGGAGTTGCGGGGCCTAATCCTTCAAGCAGAAAAGATGGACATCAGTGCTAGGTTGGTAGAGTTTAGGCAGTCATGGGAGAACACTAGATGCACATTCATGTCAGATGGGTGGACAGACAGTAAGGGTAGAAGCCTTATCAACTTCTTGGTACATTGTCCTAGAGGTACCATGTTTGTAAAATCAGTTGATGCATTGACACATGTAAAAGATGCGACACTTTTATGTGAGCTGATGGATGAGTTCATCCAGGATATTGGGGCGCACAATGTTGTGCAAGTTATTTCAGATAATGCAGCTAATTATGTGGCTGCTGGCAGGATGCTTATGGATAGGTATCCCTCTTTGTTTTGGACTCCATGCGCTACTCATTGCATTGATTTGATGTTGGAGGATATGGGGAAAATTCCCTTTATCAAGGTGGTGATTGATCAAGCTAAGGCCATCCCTAAGTTCATTTACAACCATGGTTTTGTTCTTAGTCTCATGAGGAGGCACACTAAAAACAAGGAGTTGAAGCGTCCTGCAATCACGCGTTTTGCCACCACATTTATTACTCTTCAGTCTTTGCTTCATTGTCAGTTTGAGTTGAAGCAAATGTTTGTTTGTGATGAGTGGCGTGATTGTGCTTACAGCAGGAGAGAGGATGGGATAACCATTGCCAAGCTGGTGTACACTGATGCCTTCTGGGAAGGAATGGAGGAAGTGTGCTCGGTTAGTGAACCTTTAGTGAGGGTTCTGCGACTTGTTGATGGTGATAAGCTCGCAATGGGCTATTTATATGAGGCCATGGATAGGGACAAAGGGAACATTTGGAATTTCTATGTGGGAAAGGATACCCCAGAGCATGAAAAGCACATGTTGTTATGGGAGTTGATTGATACTCGATGGACTGGGATGCTTCATCGACCCATTCATGCAGCAGGACTCTTCCTCAACCTCGCATTTGCTTACAAATGCAATTTTGATTTTGATGGTGAGGTTTTGGAGGGGCTTCTCACTTGTATTCAGAGGATGATACTTGATTATGACACTCGCAATGCAGTCAATCGCGAGATAGAGGTGTATCGGGATGGTACTGGAGTATTTGGCTTTGCTGATGCTATTCGTGACAGGACCGAATTCATGCCAGGTAAATTATTAACTTATTAGACCGTTTTAAGTTTTCACCTTTATTTGAAAGATTAATTATGATTTATTTATATTTATTTCTTGTTTGGTGACATGTAGCCACTTGGTGGCGAACCTATGGTGTGAGGACACCGAATTTACGGAAATTTGCCATCAGAATCCTTAGCCAAACCTGTACAGCTTCGGGATGTGAGCAGAATTGGAGTGTATTTGAAAAAATACATGCAAAGAGACGCAGAAGGTTAGTGTTATCACCCGCCTTGTAGTTGCCTGCTTGAGGTGGATCCAAAATGGATGGTAGAGGGGCAAGCAACTAAGGGGTGGAACCACGACTGCCTAGACTCCCAAATGGATGGTTGTCACGCCAATCAAGGCAGCCTTCACTTTAGGTTATCCTAGTCCAGGACAACAATGGGGGAGACCTGGATCTGCTCCCGACATGAGAGATCGAACCTAAACACCAGAAGAAAATTAAATGGGGCTTTAGGGTACTTAAGGTGCAAGGTGAATGGAAACCCTAACTCTAGGGTTTAGGTACTAGCAACTGTCTTGGGAAACGTAACTATGACAGGGCGAGCACAAATAGAGTTGAGACTATCCAGTACCTAGAAATCAGACTCAGTAAAAGGTGTTTGAGCTATCAGTGAATGTTGGTAGATGGAAAAGGCTAAGACCCTAAGGGCAATGCTAGCTTGGAAATCAGTGCTTTGTATGCATTGGGCAATGGAGTCAGCAGTAAGACAACGTTTCAGGAAACCCACTTGGGAAACACCTTGATCTATGGGACCAGAAAGCAATTGGTCTAGAATAAGCCAAGGTACAGGAAACCCAACTCAGTGGATAGCTAGCGCTAGGGCCTAGGAAGACAAATCTGAAGCTTTAGGGGGTACCGGAAGGCTGATGACTTAGCGTTGATGATGAGAGGAGATCAGGGAGACCTGATTTACAAGCCCAAATTAGGAAAACAGCAGGAAAATCAGATCTAGAAAAGTCAAAATCTGATGATGGGGCTAGGAGGCTGAAAACTGATTTTTTCAGATCTAGGGCAAACCAGGATGAATTAGCACAGCGTTGAGGGTGTTCTGGGATGCTTGGGATCCGATCTATCAGCCTATCATGTCAGATTTCAGAAAAACCTACTTTCGGAAAAGGCCAATTTTCAGTGAGGTGCTAGGGCAATTTCAGTCTATTTTTCAGATCCCGGTCAAACTGTTGAGACTCTTGACAGTGTTCGGGTTGATTTGGACTGCCCAAGACCCGATCTATTCGTTTGTGAAGTCAGAAATAAAAAAAACTCAAAACCCTAGCAGGTCAATTTTTTCAGTGGGGGGTTATGCAGTTTTCTGCTGAAAAATCAGATCTAGGTCAATCTATGATGAATTTGACCAGCTTTCCAGTTGATTTAGTTAGGGGGAGGCCCGATCTATGAAACCCAGAAATGGTTTGGCAAAAGATCGGACGGTTCCCTGATTATTTGATTTTTTAGGTTTGTATGGTTTAGGAGTTTTCAGAAAAATAGTTGAATTTCAGCAAGGTACAATGGAATAAGATCAGAAAAGACTAACTTACCTGTGGAGCTTACCTAGATAAGTTTGTAGAAGTCTGTAAACGTGACGATCCTAGCTATCGCGATCAATCCTGGAAGATCCCCGTGATTTCTACGGCATATGCAAGCTCCAAGCCATCAAAGCGCCCCCTACCCTGCATGAGCAAACGTCAACCATATCAGATTTGCACATACAAAATAAAGAAACTGAATGCTACAAGACAGTAAAATGAAGTAATCATAGATCGCAATGAAACTAATGAAAACCCCCTGATCCAAGACTAAGAGAATCGAGCGAGTTGAGGTCCCCCTACAAAAAACGCTCCAGCCAAAACGCCCTCCTGTAGGCAAAACAATGATAGCCACAAAAAAAATAGATCTCACGAGAATTTCCACGATGCTAGTAAGCTGAAGACAAGCTAATCACCATTTGAGCACATCAGATGCAAAGCAAATCCAGAAAATTTCTACAGAAAAAAGTCTTTCTATTATTCAGATCCAAGAGCCAAAGACCCTTTACAAATGAGAAGTTCTCTCCTTTAAATAAAAATGAGAGAACCTCAATCATAACCAAATCCTAACCACTTTCAAAACGAGTGGCTAAGATTAAAATATACAATGTTCTAATCAATGGTTGAGATGAGCTCAACATACAATACATGGATCAATATAATTATAATTTACCAAAGTGGACTTAAACCACCCAAATAAAGGTAACCCACTCAACAAGAAATAAATGAAAGCACATGGTGGGTCCAAAGAGTGTTTGACTAACTGCTTTTGGGTGTCCCCATGGCACAATAAATAATATAACAATTTAAAATTTTGACTTTTGTGCCTCCTTGAGGAAATCGTGGGTCTCCCAAAAAGCTCCAGAAAATATATAACATTTGCCCAAAAATAGGTGCGGGCCCGATAAAATGCTGAAACTGCTGGAGAAGGTGTGGAAGACATCACTCTCATCATTGTGACTCACCCCATGCCGTTTCTTTGCCTCAGTAGCCCAAATCGATTTTTTCAATAGCCATTTGATCATTTTTTAATCTGCCTCGAGAAACGTGATATTGCTAAAAAAGCCTCCTAGGGTGCCTGCGTTGTCAAATTGAGCCCTCCAAGCTCTCTGGGATGGGGGTACAATGGTACAAACAAGTGGCTGCACCCCCTTATGCCCATACAGCGCCCTAGGAGATCCAACTGAAACATCTCCCTACTCAAACAAATCAATCTGTGAAGAAAAACTGCATCAAAAAAACAGAATAAGCTTGATGACATCTGTAAGTGCCCGAAACTGGAAATAAACTCTCATTGGACTCAAAGAGTCCCAATCCATCTAAGGTGTATACCCATACCCCTCATAGGTCTCTATCTGACCATCAATCATATCCAATAAATCATATAACCATTTGTGAATAATCAGACACCAATAATAACTCAGAATACATCCATCTGCTGCAAGTGTTAGAAGGTTAAAACCATGCTCTACAATTCATTCAAGTAACAAAATAAAAAAGTAGCATTCATTTCACTGGCGGTACATCAACCAATACATATATAAGGCTTTTATTTATTATTACTCAAACTTAGACTTTCAAGGCTATACTCACTTCATGGCTGTAGTCATTTTGCTAGTGAAGGGTGAAGGGTGGAAATGACAAGGCTAAGGCAAATGATGACTTCCTACTCAACATCATGACACTTTGGACAAAGAAAGGGAAAACTCACTATAACTAATGCTGGACAAACAACAACACAAGGAATGGTAGTGCCTCACAGATGGATGAGTTGTTTAGAGAGTGCTTATTCAACTTAGGCATCATGTCTACATCAATCTTGATCTAAGGTCATTAGGATCACAATTTATTCCATAGCCTTTTGTGGCCTATATGACCATTTTGGGACTTCACCAGTGCTTAAAAGCATAGCTAATCACAGCTTTCATCCGGGACATTTATTTTTAATAAGGTCAGCAATTTTTTGATATAGCATATTTTTAACCATTGCTTTTTAGACCTTTTCTTATACTCTTCAAGGAGTATTTTAGCACTTCATTGCTCTTGCCCTTTTTACATATGTTAAGAAACACAGTTTTACAATTTTCATTTTTCATTGGCGCATATTTCATATTTCAATAAAAGTAGTACATGAGCTTTCAGTTTTAGCCAACAACATCTCAAGTGACTAGGGGGAATTCTGCACAGTGCCAAACATCGGGACAACCGACCAGAATGATTTAGGCATACTATCACTCTTACCATAGGCAAGTTTTGTCACCAACTCAGAGCCGAGACACAATGTAAACAGGGAGGCTTGTCCAACAAAAGTTCTAGCGGGGAAAAATGTCCTCCATGCCACAAGTCAAGAAGTCAGTCGGGTTGAAAATTAAACTGGAAGGTAATGGATGGATGAAGACAATGAAATGATGGAGCCAACACTAGCAAGCCAAAACAATGGTGGGAATGACTACCTCTATTCTCCCTAAGGAGGGTAAAACCAATGAGTATAGATCAAGAACTTCAAAGCCAGAGTAAGGACATCAATACATAGTATAATATACAACCTAAGTCACCTGGTTCGAGTTCGTGTTCGAATTCGACATGAATAAAATTCGGCAAAAAATCGTAGAGCAATTTTTTTTGATAAAATTCGTCATTAAATTCGTGTGTATATATATATATATATATATAAAATAATTACCTAAACTTTATTTCAATAATATAACTTTTAGAAAGGATAAAAATATTAAATATATATTTTTAATGTTATATATTATAAATTTTATCATAAAAAAACTTACAAGTTATGTTTTAGAAATTACATTACAAATAAATTAAATGGTATAGTTTTACAAATTACATTACAAATAAATTAAATAGTATAGTTTTACAAATTACAAGACAAGTTACGTATTATAATATATGTAATATATCAATTAATATGATAAATGAGGTCGATAAAATATTGTCGGCTAAGGCTCACGGCTCACACCCTATAGACTGCTCACGGCTCACACCCTATAGACTGCTCACGGCCACGGGTAAAGGAATGACAACCGTCGGCGGCCTCCAAAGAGCAACTCAAACCGTCGACGGCCTTCATTCATGATTCCTAAGAACTCGTAGTTACAATTGATGGCTCCGGTTTTCAGTTTAATTGTGGGTTGCGAAAGCAAACTAAGCTTTACAATGTATTCGCGTGCGGCGAGAGCAGGAAATCATATTTAAACCATTTTTTTGTGTGTTCTAATTAAAATCGACCTTATTTTGAGCCACATGGAATTTACCAAACCCTAAAACTCGAGTTTCCGATTCAAAATAGGCGAATTTTATTCGATTAATTCGACAGCTTAAAAAAATCGACGATTTTTTATTTTCAAAGGGAAAATTAGCCGAACGCGGTGACTTAGTATACAACCAAGTCCATATAAATATGACCGCCAGATCATGATACCACAAGTCAATATATGTCACAAGAATCAATATAAGAGCAGTAATAACCACAACACCATATAAAATACTGAGTCATATCCATGCAATATAATCCATCTGAAACACCATATATCTAATGAGAAAGTACTGATATATCACTGGGCATCCACTACTGCTCTGAAATAACATAAATGGCTATATCGGTCCTCAAATTTGAGTGTCCTGGGACACAGTCCTGGCATGGGAGAGTACAATAGTCCACTAATACAAAAATGATCCATCAGAAATGTTCATCTCAGCATCTCATATGTAAGAGATCTGGCTGAAAAATGTATTGTGTCTGAATATTGCATTTAAATGTTTAATGCAATTTATGAATCTACGATCCTCCAGACTCTAAATTTTTTTTATTACCCTCTTACAGGTTGGAGTTCACACATCTTAATGACTTGGTGTATGTTCATTACAACCTCCGCTTGTGGATGGCACAGATACAGAAAGAACCAGATGCAAATGCCATCTCCTTGGACAATATTGATATATTGTTGAAGTGGAGGGTGGAGATTGAGACTCCTATCATGGAGGATGCACCTGCATGGATAGAGGAGGGGCAAGTGGAGGAGGAGGAGGAGGAGGTGGTGGTTGGAAGCACGATGGAGGGCGATGTGCTAGCATCGCCACCACCTTCGGCACCGCTTGATACATCTAGTCCTCCATCCATCACTCAGCGTCGAGTATTAGATGCAGGCTCGGGGCCTTCTACTGCTACTTCTAGTGCTAGGGGCAGGCTTACAAAATACCCATGATATTTTCCCGTAAAAGGGGAAGAGGGCATTGATATTAGATAGCTAGATGCTAGTTTTCCTCAAATACATTTATATATGTGATGTCATTTTGTATAGTTTAAACTTTATACACTTTTGAGTCCTTGATTGGACAACTATGATGTTTCAGACTTTCAGTATCAACTTTGATGTATCGTTTTATATTTGGCATGACTACATGATGATGATATATATTAGTGCTTTCTTCATATTTATGTTCCAATATGTTTTTCTGATGTTATTATTGCTTTATATGTTTAAAATTCTAAAAAAAATGCATGTATTTTCTATTTTTTTATGTTTGCCGACTTTTGCCGATTTTTCCCGATTTTTTTGCCGATGTTGCTGAGAAGTTGTAATTAGGACCCTCGCCGACTTTTTGCCGAGGCCAACTTTTTCAACATTGATTAGCAGATCCACGTTTTGCAGCCGGAAGTAGCAGGGAAAACACAGAAGGATTCGCTGGGACCACAAAACCCAGTCTTTCCTCCGCATGTCAGCTTCCTCTTTCTTAGCAGGCCTATCCTATGGTATAGAGTGATTATCAACCATCAGTTTGCTCACCTGGAGCAGCTATCAGCCAAACAGATTAGTCGGGGGCGTGAGCAACAGAACTCCCAATCAATTCGCTAGGGCACTTAGAGGCAACCAAACCTTCGCATGTGCCAGGCCATCTCTCCGGCATCAACAGACGGACAAGCTCAGAAAGTTTCAGCCTAAACGGACCTCTCCTCCTACAAAAATGTCACCTTCAGTCTGGAGGGTTTTTTCGGTACTACAGGGTAGTAACACTGGAGGAAAAGAGCATTATTAGACCACCCATCCAGATCCTTATGCATGCAGCTATCTCTGGAGTCATTATCAGCCAGAATATCAGTGGTAAGTGTTAATTTCTCTCTGCAAAGCCCTAACCCTAATTCAGCTATATTTTAGGGCATTTTTGCATGGCGAGTTTGCATGCACAGTTATTTTGCAAATTTGTATGAGATTGAGTGTGCAAGTCAGCACTATCATAGAACATTAGAGAATATCAGTATTTGGGATATTACATTCATGACCTCATCATCTCAACATGGGAACACACACATAAATAGATATATATGTAAGGACTGATTACAACCAAACAACCTGATGCATTAGGACTTTTAAGTTCTAGTTCAACCTCAAGGACTTATTACATTTGAACAACCTACATCCAAGATCTTTTCCGTTCAGATAACCTTCGGGGTGTATTATATCCGAGTAACCTGCGTACCACGCCAAGGCTCATATTTACACTCGAATATCCTGTCATAGGACTAATTACGTCCAAGGATAACCTGCAAGCTTCGCGAGGACGATTGCATCTGAGGAAAACCTACAGCACTGATTATGTTTGAGCATCCTGCCTCCACAGGATTTTTCCCGCTCGAACAACCTGTCTCATTTCCCATGTGAGATATTATGCATCCGCTATTTCTAGCATAGAAATCATATCAGGAATGATTACATCCAAGGATAACCTGCGAGCTTCACCAAGACTTATTACATCCAAGGATAACCTAAGGGACTGATTACGTCTGAGCAACCTACGATCTTCACCAAGATGTTACGCTCAGACAACCTGTCTCTCTAGCTATGCTAGAACACATCACTCCCTCTTTCAAGGGGTCTCAATTTGGATCACACCAAGTCTTTTTCTGAAGTACTCGAACTTCACTCTTGCTAGAGGCTTGGTCAACACATCGGCTATCTGCACGTCCGTCGCCACATACTGGAGCTTCACTGCTCCTCTCTGCACCACATCCCTGATATAGTCTAACTTGATCTTGATGTGCTTCAACTTGTCATGGAACACAGGGTTCTCCGACAACTTCATGCAACTTTGATTGTTCCAGAAGATACAAGTCACATCCAACCAGAGATCAAATAAATCAGAAAGTAGCTTTTGTAGCCACACTGCCTCACAACTAGCCGAGCAAGCAGCAACATACTTTGCCTTGGCTGTACTCAGCGCCACACATGATTGTTTCCTGCTGAACCAGGAGATCATGCCAGATCCCAAACTGAAGCAACAACCTGAAGTGCTCTTCCTGTCAATGGCGCTACTTGCCCAATCTGAATCAACATAACCATGTAGGTTAATCTTTTGATTCGCATCATATTTGAGCCCATAATCCACTGTACCTTTTAGGTACCTCAGTATATGCTTTGCAGCTATCGGGTGAACATGTCTCGAATCCCTTAGGAACTGGCTCAGGGTGTTCACCGCAAAGCATATGTTTGGCCTCGTATTCGTCAGGTACATCAATGAGCCAATCATCTGATGATACATCGCGGCATCAATCGACTCAGATGAAGCATCACTCGGAAGCTTCAAGTTAGATGCTATAGATGTGGTTATTGCCTTATAGTCCAACATTTCGAATCTCTTCAGAATCTCCATTGCATACTTTCCTTGACCAAGGAAAATCCCATCTACACTCTGCCACACCTCCATCCCTAAGAAGTAGTGCATCATACCTAGGTCTTTCATCTCGAACTCTGTAGCAAGTCTCCTCCTTGCATCTTGAATGAGTTTCTCATCACCTATCAGAAACAAGTCATAGACATATAGAAGGAGTATCATTGGTCTTCTGTCTTCAACCTTGAAGTAGAGGTTGGAATACGCTTTACTCTTGGTAAAGCCCAAACTCATCAAGAAGCTATCCATCCTGTCGTACCATGTCCTTCGTGCTTGTTTCAATCCATACAAGGCCTTCTTCAATTTGAACACATGGATCTTCCTGTCATGTGTCTCAAATCCCAGTGGTTGTTCCACGTACACTTCCTCCTCGACTACACCATTCAAGAAAGCTATCTTGACATCCATCTGGTGTATTTTCCATTTCACAACTGTTGCCAATGCAAGTATGGTCCTAATGGAAGTGTACCTTGCCATGGGTGCAAATGTCTCTTCGTAGCTATGCCTTCTTTCTGTGAGAAGCCTCGTGCTATGAATCTTGCCCTGTATTTCTTGATGCTGCCATCTGCAACATGCTTGATCTTGTAGATCCACTTTGAAGTCACGACAAACGTTTTCTTTGATCTCGGAATTATCTCCCAGACATCATTCTTCATGATCGACTGATATTCCTCGATCATAGCATCCTTCCATTCTTTATTTTCTGTAGCCTCTTCATAGGTGGAAGGTTCTCTGTCAATGATGCCACACACCGGGGCCACATAGTTATTGTATGGATTTGCCCTCTTTCTCTCTCTATGTATTCCTTCTGGAGCGCCATACCTTTCAGCTTCTCGTATGGGCTCCCGTGCCCATGCTGGTTTCCTCTTGTGGGAGTCTTTCTAGAGGATTGTCTCTACCAGTTCTTATGGTTTTGTCATGTCATGATCTTCATGGTCTTCTAGAATTGCTTCTCCAATTTCCATATCTCGGACTCTTATCTCTTCAGGTTCCTCGACCTCTTGAATAGATGTCCTCCTGGATCTGAAGTATGTTGAGTCTTCATCAAAATTTACATCTCTACCGATGTCGATCTTCTTAAATCCTGGGAAGTATATTCGGTAGGCCTTTGATGTATCACTATATCCTACGAATATACCCTTCCTCCTAAGAGGATCAAGCTTAGTCCTTTTCTCCTTTGGAATATGTATGTACACCGAGAAACCAAATATTCTCAGATGGCTAACTTCTGGTTTCTCTCTTGAGAAATCCTCTTCAGGAGTCTTATTGTCAAGTACTCAATGAGGAGTACGCTTATGTACATACACAGTTGTTCTTGCTGCCTCCGTCCAAAGGTGCATAGGAAGATCCTGGTCATGCAACATTGCTCTTTCTGCCTCCATGATGATTCGGTTCTTTCGTTTCGCAACCCCATTCTGCTGAGGATTGTATGGAGTGCCCAACTCCCTCTTAATCCCGGACTCTCTATAAAGTTCCTTGAATTCTTCTGATGTGAATTCTCTGCCATTATCTGGTCGTAGAATCTTGATCTTCCTATCAGTATGGTTCTCGACCAAGGCTTTATATTCTTTGAACTTACTGAAAACTTCACTTTTCCCTTTCAAGAAATATATCCAAGTCTTACGTGAGAAATCATCTATAAAGGAAACATAGTACACATACCTGCTTAATGAGCTAGAAGACATGGGTCCACATACAACCAAGTGTACTATCTCCAATATTCCTTTGGCCTTGCTCTCACTGCTGGGAAATGGCTTCCTTGCATTCTTTCCTTGTGCACATCCTTTGCAAATGCCTTCATGCTTTGCCTGGATCTCTGGCAATCCTGAGACTTCTTTGCTTTCCATCGGTAGTGCTCTGTAGTGCACATGTGCAAGCCTTATGTGCCACAATTCGCTTGGTTCAATTGACTCATGAACCAGTGCTTGTTTAGGCTGTCCCTTTAGCTTGTACAAGCCTCTGTCTTCTTCTCCAATCACTGTTGCATCCTCTACCGTCTCTCCTCTAGACCACATCAAAACTTGGCCATCGACAAATGCAACCCTAATTCCCTTTGCATCTAGTGCAGAGATGCAGAGAAGATTCTTTTTCAATCCTATAACATATAGCACATCCTTCATATGTGCATGAAAGTTTTGGAGACGTAGACCTCATCATACAGCAGGTCAACAACACTTTTCAGACAAAAATATTAGATTGAAGGCCTACAGGGATGAGGTATGGAAACTCAGAGACTCCTTTATGTTTTTTGAATTGTCATATATTCCTAGGGATTTGAATTACCTGGCTGATTCCTTGGCCGTCTCTGCAAGTTTGTTCATTCCTCCTTTACCCCCTAAGCTCCGCTATGATATTCAGGTCAAGTACAGACCCTCTCTGCTAGACAATGTAAAATTTTGGAGGGTGTTTGAGAATGATGAGGAGCTTGTAAATTCCTTCAGTTGGTAGATGAATTCTCTGACATACACATAGACCAGGAAAACCTTAACATGGAGGAATCCAAGCAGCTCAAGTTAAAAGATAAAGTGACTGAGCACAATATTGTCCAATTGCCCAGCAACTACATACCCCGAGCTCTAGTACCATTGGAAGAACTGTTTGATCACAATGACATCCCTCTCAAGCCTGCCAAAAAGGACCTAGACCCTGCTATCCAAGAGCAAAACATAGGCAGCCAAAGCCATCCTAAACTGATAAATCTTTCCATTGGGTTGAATGTTGATCAAAAGTCTAAATTTTGCAGCTTGATAAAAGAGTTTGTTGATGTTTTTTCCAGGGAGCAAGTTATAGGAAAACCAGAAGCTCATCAATAGAGGATAAAGGGCATGTTTGACAAAAGAGCAAAGGCAGACAACTTCCGGGTCGGAGATTGGGTCCTCAAGTGGGATGCTGTCAAACAGGACAAGGGGAAACATGGAAAATTCAACTCTTTGTGGATTGGCCCTTTTGTGATAGCCCTGGTACATAAGAATAACACCTTCAAATTGCATAGTCTAGAAGGTGAAGAGGTATTTGTTGGCCCAATAAATGGGCGGTTTTTGAAGCTCTATTTTATTTGAGGCTCTGAGGCCTTATAATTGTAAATTAGTAGATTGTAGGTTGTTTTGCTTTTAGAATAAGACTCCATGCCCAATGGAACAATAAAATCTAGTGTTAAGTTACTTAGTTGCTTTTAGGGAAAGGCATTTTGGTCTGGGGTTCTTGGGACCTCACAAGGAGGTTCCCATCCCTAAGTAGGAGCCAGATGTTATCTCCCAAAATAAATTTATTTTCGTATGAAGAATTTTATTCACGCAATGAGGGATATGAATGTCACTAACAGTTTTGAAAGCCTCTGTTGTTGATAAAAATTTCACAAAGTTGTAGTTGTGGTGGCTTGGGCGAGGATCAGAAATATCTCATTAGCCACTGACAGACTTGCAGACTACGGCTTCCGCGATCAGATGAACATTTCGGCGATCAGAAGAACTAAAGACAACGTAGCGGCAAGGCAAAGCTAAAAGGTTCCGAAATGTCGGTGATATGAAGAACTAAATGTTGCCTAAGTCAAGTATCAAAAATCGAAACCACTACTTGATAAGGAGTTGAAACGGCGGAAGACAGACTTACTACGGGTTCCGCGATCAGATGGACATTTCGGCGATCGGAAGAAGTAATGGCTACGGATCGACGAGGTTAAAGCTAAGCATCTCCGCAGTGTTGGCGGCATAATGAATTAAAGCTTCGATTCAAAGTTCTACTGACCTCCGATAACGATGAAATTAGTTCGGAACTTGAAAACACTAAACCATCGGCAAGCTAGTTCACTGAGGAGTCGCAACGGCGGGAGGCAGACTGACCAAGGCTTCCGATCAATCAATAGAAAATCATCGATGATTGGAAGGACTAAGGGCTACGGATGGGCAAGATAGTCCATTAACGAGCCGCAACGGCGGGAGGCAGACTGACTAAGGCTTTCGATCAATCATCGGCGATCGAAAGGACGAAGGGCTATGCGTCGGAACTTGAAAACACTAATCGTCGGCACAATAATCCACTAGCGAGCCGCAATGGCGGGAGACCGACTGACTACAGGTTCCGAGATAATACAGACTCATCGACGATCGGAAGGACTACGGGCTACCAATCGGCGAGGTAAAGCTAAGTAGCTCCGCAGTGTCGGTGAGGCAACGGACAAGGCCTCCGATCAATGACAAAAATCATTCCGATAGTGATAAAACTAGGTCGTTTCACCTCCGAAACAGTGGCAGCATAACAGTTACGTGGATCGACGAAAAACAAGACTTTCCATCGACGGCGTAGAGGACTAATGCCCCGATTCCTTTGACAAACGACTTCCGACAGCAATAAAACTAGGTCGTTTCACCTCCAAAACAGTGGCACCGTTCCGGTTTAGGGTGCCGATGTGTTAGAAGACAGAGCTTCCGATCAGCGACCGCAGCGGTAAGGAAGAAAATCTGGTGGATTAAACAAGAAAGGTCACTTCAGTTAGACACCGAGACATTGGCTGTTGGAGACAATTTCACAGTGAACCAGCAGTGGTGATTATCAGCGACCACTTCAGTTATTAAAGATTTGCTCAGTGAACTAGATCTTCACAATAGATAGACAAATAGTTAGCAAGGGTTTAAAACCCTAATCTGAAAAAACTAGCACTTCTGAGTATTTTTTGTGTAAACAGATTGAAGTTTCAAGATCTGTCATTTTTGTAGAAGGCTATAAAGCCCATGATTGATTTTATAATAAGGGTTCAACTTCGGGGATTTGTGAGCCAATAATGCTTTCAAGCTTCTCATTTTACTTATTCATGATATAAGCTCTTTTGTTGTGATCAGTTCAGCCTTCATCTCTTTCTTTACTGTGTTTATGCCTGAATATGCATTTAGGTCATTTTCAGATTTATTAAAAAGCCGATAGCTGTCATCCTATTGGTTTATTAGTGATATTTGATTTATAAATACCATCCTCAGCAGGATTTAGCCATTGTATATGCATGTGTTATGTGTGTAAGTCTGCCAGCCTGGTGAGTTCTCCATCCCTGCACTTTATTCTCGAACTTCTGAGCAAATTGCAACTAAAAGCCTTGTAAACGAGTGATTTATATGCATG
Source organism: Pseudotsuga menziesii (assembly GCA_001517045.1). NCBI lineage: Eukaryota > Viridiplantae > Streptophyta > Pinopsida > Pinales > Pinaceae > Pseudotsuga > Pseudotsuga menziesii. The sequence goes on from LPNX011233352.1 coordinate 156,269, forward strand.
CCTTGAGAGTAGAAAGGTTACATAGGTCGACTGATTGACCCATATCTGAAAACCCCCAAAAAATTGTAAGTTACCAGGCATCCTCGAGCTACAACCTAGAGGAGTTTCCTGGAGTGATAACAAAGTGGCGCCATTGCCAGGGAGAGGAGATTGAAGCTCAGCTTCCCTAGGAGACGACATAGATCCATGCTTTGATGATAGACAAAGCTTGGACATTATTATGGTTGTAATCGTCTATCTGGTGACTCCATTGATATAAGGTGGCTTCAAGAAGACCAAGTACCAGAGCAAACCCAAAGTGGCCACCAGCAACACCTGTTTCAGATCCAGAAGAAATTTTGAGGAAAGCTAGGGCTTTACTAAGACAGACCAGCAGTACTGCACAAAAAGCTACATCAGGTATTTCAAGAAATCTTTCTGCTATTATTTCTTCTACTGAAACTCTTAAATCCCAGGAATTTTTAGATACATCAGAAAAATCTAGGAGTTGGGCATCTTCAAGCACTGCTGCTTGTAAAGATCCAATCCCTGGTGACTCCACTGGGATAAGTATACCACTACCTTCTCAGCAAGTATCTTCATCAGCACTGCCTTCCACAACCCTGTCCATACCCATTTCCAATATGGCTACCCCTCAATTGACAAAGATGGAAAGTATCCTGGTAGCTAGGTATGCACCCCTAATTTTGCCAAATCACCTCACAGCCATGCATACTGGGAATTATCTCAAGTATATGCCTAAGTTTACAGGAGAAGGGGATTTCACCGCTGAAGAACATCTAGAGGCTTTTTACAGCTATGCTGAAAATATTAACATAGAACAAGAAGATGTATGGACCAGGGTTTTTGTGCAAACCCTAGATGGCTAGGCTAGGAAGTGGTTTAAGGAACCACTTGCTAGGTCAGTGGCAGGCATAGAGGCCCTAGATGACGTTTTCCTAAAACATTGGGGAGAGAAGAGAGACCACCTCTACTATATCACAGAATTCGGCAACCTGAAAAGAGAAAATGGTGAGTCTGTCTCCAACTTTACCAAGAGATTCAACAACATGTACAACAAGATCCCCATTGAGATTAAGCCCACCGGTACCTCAGCTATGATAACTTATGCAAATGCCTTTGACTCTGACTTCTGCCTACTTCTCAAAGAAAGGAGGTCTGCCTCCTTATCACTCATGCAGGATGCTGCCCTAAAGGTAGAGTCAAACATTCTGGCATCTCAAAAGGTCAAAGGGAAGGTAGACAAGAGAAAGCAACCAACAGACTATAGTGGGGCTTCTGCATCAGAGAACAAGATTGAAAAAATGACCAAACTTTTAGATAACCTGACTGCTGAAATGTCTAAATTGAAGGACCAAGGACCTCTGCCGGTGAGGGGTAAGGGGCCAAGTGACTTTGCTCCTCGAAACCCAAATTTTGTTCCTTATAGAAGACGAAACCCCCCTATTCAGATTCTCAGAAGGGAGAGAAATCAAGGAGAAGACCAGAGGATAAGAGCTCCATTTCAAAATGCTGTATTAGAAGAAGAGCCAGAATTCATTGAAGAAGAAGAAGCTGAAGACAATATCCACTGCATGGAGGATGAGGTGGACCATTCTTTTCTGACACAGGTAGAATATGAGGAAGCCCTGATTGATGAGCAGATCACTGAAGAGGTTGTCTATTAGGCTGATGGCCAGGGAGGTTACCAACTGAGGTCTAGGTTGGTTGCTCCCCTCAAGAAGAATGCTGTACTTGTCAAATAGCTTGCTGCACCGGCTAGAAAGGTTGTTGTTTTACCAAAGAAAGTGGCTGTCCCATCCAAAGCATTGCATAAACCAACACCTTCAGCCACACCTGGTCAAGTCCAACTCAAACCTACAGCTCATGAGGTAAGGTTTCCAGATAGGTTGCATTATTCTTTCAACCTTGAGTCTGAAATTCAAAAATTGAAAATCCCTTTCCCTTTAATTGAGTTGATGAAGAATGATGCATTTCAAACCTCCATTCTGAATTCCCTTCAGCCCAAGGTGCACATTGACAATGACTTTGTGAACCTACAAGACGATAAGCCTGTTGTAACCCTGGGCCCCATGATCGAAGACCTAAAGGACTCCTACCCACCATTCTATATATCCTTGAACATCCATGATAAAATCCTCCATAACTGTCTACTGGATTCAGGAGCCTCTCATAACCTAATGCCAAAGGCTGTGATGGATGAGATTGGCCTCAGCATCACGAAGCCCTACCATGATTTATTCTCCTTGGACTCCAGGAAGGTCGAGTGCTTAGGCCTCATCAAAGACCTCGCTGTAAATTTAACTCAGCTACCTTCGAAAATTGTAATGATGGACATTGTAGTGGCTGATATTCATCCAAAATTCGGCCTCTTGCTATCTCGGTCATGGAGCAAAAGACTAGGCAGCACCCTTCAGATGGATCTCACGTATGCCACCATTCCCATGTTTGGAGGGGAGACTAAGAGGTTGTACAGGGAAAATCAGCTAACACACATTATAAGCAAGGAGAGCCGCTCAGTAAATCACCCCATCTACGCGGTGGACACCGATTTTTGGTTTTGCATTTTGCAAATAGATGATAATCAGCAGACATCAGTTCAGCTCACTAAGCCCACCCGTCCACAGCTCGAAGAAGTCACAACAACGATCTGGACCATGTATTTCGATGGGGCTAGCGCTCAAAGCTCAGCAGGCGCGTGCGTTAGTCCTGATCTCCCCATCTAAGGAAAACATTCACCTATCTTATAAGCTTGATTTCAAAACCACGAACAACGTAGCAGAATATGAAGCCTTGCTGCTAGGAGTTAAAGCGGCCAAGGAGATGGGGATCATGTGCATGAAATTTTTTGGAGACGCAAACCTCATCATACAGCAGGTCAACAACACTTTTCAAACAAAAAATATTAGATTGAAGGCCTACAGGGACGAGGTATGGAAACTTAGAGACTCCTTATGTTTTTTGAACTATCATATATTCCTAGGGATTTGAATCACCTGGCTGATTTCTTGGCCATCTCTGCAAGTCTGTTCATTCCTCCTTTACCCCCTAAGCTCAGCTATGATATTCAGGTCAAGTACAGACCCTCTCTGCCAGACAATGTAAAATTTTGGAGGGTGTTTGAGAATGATGAGGAGCTTGTAAATTCCTTCAGTTGGTAGATGAATTCTCTGACATACACATAGACCAGGAAAACCTTAACATGGAGGAATCCAAGCAGCTCAAGTTAAAAGATAAAGTGACTGAGCACAATATTGTCCAATTGCCCAACAACTACATACCTCGAGGTCTAGTACCATTGGAAGAACTATTTGATCACAATGACATCCCTCTCAAGCCTGCCAAAAAGGAGCTAGACCCTGCTATCCAAGAGAAAAACATAGCTGGCCAAAGCCATCCTACATTGATAAATCTTTCCACTGGGTTGAATGCTAATTAGAAGTCTAAATTTTGTAGCTTGATAAAAGAGTTTGCTGATTTTTTTTCCAGGGAGAAAGTTATAGGAAAATCAGAAGCTCATCAACAAAGGATAAAGGGCATGTTTGACAAAAGAGCAAAGGGAGACAACTTCCAGGTCGGAGATTGGGTCCTCAAGTGGGATGCTGTCAGACAGGACAAGGGGAAACATGGAAAATTCGACTCTTTGTGTTTTGGCCCTTTTGTGATAGCCTAGGTACATAAGAATAACACCTTCAAATTGCAGAGTCTGGAAGGTGAAGAGGTATTTGATGGCCCAGTAAATGGGCGGTTCTTGAAGCTCTATTTTATTTGAGGCTCTGAGGCCTTATAATTGTAAATTAGTAGATTGTAGGTTGTTTTGCTTTCAGAATAAGGCTCCATGCCCAATGGAACAATAAAATCTAGTGTTAAGTTACTTAGTTGCTTTTAGGGAAAGGCATTTTGGTCTGGGGTTCTTGGGACCTCACAGGGAGGTTCCCATCCCCAAGTAGGAGCCAGATGTTATCTCCCAAAATAAATTTATTTTCGTATGAAGAATTTTATTCACGCAATGAGGGATATGAATGTCACTAACAGTTTTGAAAGCCTCTGTTGTTGATAAAAATTTCACAAAGTTGTAGCTGCGGTGGCTTGGGCGAGGATCAGAAATATCTCATTAGCCACCGACAGACTTGCAGACTACGGCTTCCGCGATTAGATGAACATTTTGCTGATTGGAAGAACTAAAGACAACATAGTGGCGAGGCAAAGCTGAAAGGTTCCGAAATGTCGGTGATATGAAGAACTAAATGCCACTGAAGTCAAGTATCAGAAATTGGAACCACTACTTGATAAGGAGCCGAAATGGCGGAAGACAAACTTACTACGGGTTCCGCGATCAGATGGACATTTCGGTGATCGGAAGAAGTAATGGCTACGGATCGGCGAGGTTAAAGCTAAGCATCTCCGCAGTGTCGACGGCATAATGAACTAAAGCTCCGATTCAAACTTCTACTGACCTTCGATAGCGATGAAATTAGTTCGAAACTTGAAAACACTAAACCATCGGCAAGCTAGTTCATTGAGGAGCCGCAATGGCGGGAGGCAGACTGACTAAGGCTTCCGACCAATCAATAGAAAATCATCGGCGATCGGAAGGACTAAGGGCTACATTTCGGCGAGATAGTCCACTAAAGAGCCACAACGGCGGGAGGCAGACTGACTAAGGCTTCTGATCAATCAAAAGCAAATCATCGGCGATCGAAAGGACTAAGGGCTACGTGTCGGAATTTGAAAACACTAATCGTCGGCACAATAGTCCACTAGAGAGCTGCAACGGCGGGAGACCGACTGACTACGGGTTCCGAGACAATACAGACTCATCGACGATTGGAAGGACTAAGGGCTACCGATTGGCAAGGTAAAGCTAAGAAGCTTCGCAGTGTCGATGAGGCAACAGACAAGGCCTCCGATCAATGACAAAAATCATTCCGATAGCAATAAAGCTAGGTCGTTTCACCTCTGAAACAGCGGCGGCATAACAGTTACGCGCATCGACGAAAAACAAGTCTTTCCATCGGTGGCGTAGACGACTAATGCCTCGATTCCTTTGACAAACGACTTCCGACAGCAATAAAACTAGGTCGTTTCACCTCCGAAACAGCGGCAACATTCCGGTCTAGGGCGTCGATGTGTTAGAAGACAGAGCTTCCGATCAGTGATCGTGGCGGTAAGGTAGAAAATCTGGCGGATTAAACAAGAAAGGTCACTTCAGTTAAACACTGAGACAATGGCTGTTGGCGGCAATTTCACAGTGAACCAGCAGTGGTGATTATCAGCGACCACTTCAGTTATTAAAAATTCGCTCAGTGAACTAGATCTTCACAATAGATAGACAAATAGTTAGCAAGGGTTTGAAACCCTAATCTAAAAAAACTAGCACTTCTAAGTATTTTTTGTGTAAACAGATCGAAGTTTCAAGATCTGTCATTTTTGTAGAAAGCTATAAAGCCCATGATTGATTTTATAACAAGGGTTCAACTTTGGGGATTTGTGAGCCAATAATGCTTTCAAGCTTCTCATTTTACTTATTCATGATATAAGCTCTTTTGTTGTGATCTGTTCAGCCATCATCTCTTTCTTTACTGTGTTTAGGCCTGAATATGCATTTAGGTCATTTTCAGATTTATTAAAAAGCCGATAGCTGTCATCCTATTGGTTTATTAGTGACATTTGATTTATAAATACCATCCTCAACAGGATTTAGCCATTTATATGCATGTGTTATGTGTGTAAGTTTGCCGGCATGGTGAGTTCTCCATCCCTGCACCTTATTGTTGAACTTCTGAGCAAATTGCAACTAAAAGCCTTGTAAACGAGTGAGTTATATGCATGCCTTGAGAGTAGAAAGGTTACATAGGTTGACTGACCCATATCTGAAAACCCCAAAAAACATTGTAAGTTACCAGGCATCCTCGAGCTACAACCTAGAGGAGTTTCCTGGAGTGATAACAAAGTCATTTTCTTCAAGGATCAGAGAGATTTTGTACTTCCATGCTCGGAAGTAATCAGCCCCTCCAAGCTTGTCCTCAAGTTGAGTATGGTGAGTCATCTTTAAAAATGAGAACCTCAAAGGGAAATAACAAAGATTTAGATCTTACCGATTTGAGGTGTTTGACCTGGTCCCGGAGCTGGACGACCTAGGGTTTGTTAGAGAAACCCTAATTTTCCAAACTTGGAGTTTGAGAATTCTGTTTGGACAAAAAGATGTGCCTCCTTGAGGCGAGTTGCTCAGCAAGGTCACGTTCTGCAAACTGAGGTGGGAAGTCTCTGAAAGTTGATGCCCTCGTTCCTCTTGGCAACAGTGACAAGGTCAAAAATGAAACTTCAACTTTGAAACTGCTTCCACCAAAAGATGTGCCCTACTGAGGCGAGTTATCCTAGCCTTCTTTTCTGGATGATATGTGGAGAGAATACCTTGAACTAGGAAGCCCTAGTTTCCGCTATCGTACGGTGCCTTCTTTCAAGGAGGCTCTAATACCATGTTAGTTTTTCTTTAGATCTAATTAGTTTATCTAGGATCTTTATCTGAAAGAATAAAAAGTACAGCAAGTGCATAAAATATAAAACATACACGAGACATAAAGATTTTTACTAGGGAAACCATAAAGATAAAACCTCGCAAAATTCCTCTGAATAGTAAGATGATCAAACCCAGTAACCTTGTTTCTCTCTCTCTCTCTCTCATGCAAACTTGAGAGTGTGCGGTGTGTATAAATGAGGGAGAGCGCCTCCCAATTTATACCTTTCAAGTGACTAACTAAACATAAGACGGGGGCCCACTTGTCTTTCCTAACAGGGTTGTCTTCTCCTAGAGAGACTCCAAATACACATTACATGATGTTACACTGGGGACTATTGCCCCGACTTACAACGGAGGTTGTACCTCAATGTCTAAACACAATTACGACATCCCCCAAGGAGGTAAACACATCCTCCAATGGGGGTACAACAACATACAATGATAATATACATCAGAATATCTTCCAAAGTTACAAATACAACAACATAGTGATGTTGCCTTTCACGCACCAAGAGGGTTAGCGCAACAAAAATCTTCAAGCTGCTAAGTGTGTCCTTGGGGGCAAGTCTCGAGTTAGGTGATGTCACCTGATCCTGAATCCTTCGTTTAGTCCACTCCTAACGCAGCCAAGGGGGGTAGTCCCTAGAAAGAGTTGCTAAGGCTCTTATTAGTTATTAATTGTGGATGGGATTGTTTTAAGGAGTTGTTAAGTGATTGACTGAATCAAGATGTTTGCAAATATGAAAACTACTTCAACAGCGTATAAACATAACATTAACATTTAAGGTGTAAGCAACAACAATACACTCTTAATAAGCAAATAAAGAGTATTGTTGTAAATGTAGATCAGTGCCAGTGGAGTCAAATAAAATAGTGATGCTTGAAAGATTAAAGTATTTTGCAAATGTGTCTTGGTTTGTTTTAAAATTAATATGGATTAATGAGTGGATTAAACAGGGGGGAAGAGGACTCCAGATATACCTAACGATACGAGGAGTATGTCCAAAACCCTTATCCGATGTGGTTCCACACAAAGAATATGTGGGGTAGATTGAAGTCTATGGGACGTGTCCAACACTACACAAACGAGGGTGTAGCTTGACGGTATCTTAAGGTCACTGTCAAGTGGTTCTTGCTTCCTCTGTGAACTTTCTCCACAATGGATTAAATCGAGGTGTTGGATCTTCACCTTGGGAGATTTATTGAGATGTGAACCTAGCTACGTTAGTCACTCGCATTGCTTTTGGTGCATCCAACTAGTCGGTCGAACCATAGAGGTGCAGAGCATACACAATGAAGCCTTGGTCGATTTTTTAAAGATTTTAGTGGAGCATTTTCTTGATTATTAAGCCCAAGAATCTCTTTCCAGCCTTAAGGTTGTACTCGGGAGAGCGGGGGGTAAATTCTTAGTAATAGAGTAAAGCAAACAAGAAAATGACAATGTTTTTTAATTACCACCAACAAGAGTCTATTTCAGGCCTGAAGGTTGTACCTAGAAAAAGCAAGGTTGGGTTGGTACTCAGTTTTGCAAAAATAAAAAGGAAATCAAATCAAAGACATTGATTGATCTATTTTTATTCTGTACGAACGAAAATCTACACTAAAACGAATAAAGCAGATGAAACAGGTACAGGCTTCCCCCAAATGGGGAAGGAGGGTGTGTGAGCCGTAATCCCACTTGCTTTTTATTTATGATTACTCACAATGCTTAAAAGAAAAAGAAATGCGTTTTGACCCTTGAAAATGAGTAAAATAGGCTTACAAACTTGCCTAGGGAATAAAAAGGAATGAAGGAGGGGAATGGTAGATGGATCATTGGTGCTCCGGATGACAAAAAACTCAAATTTTCGGAAGCACCTCCCCTCTCTTTTTCCTCTGACCTACTAAAAATGAGCAAGCAAAACTCACCAAAAAAGGTTAGTAGTTAGCTAAAAACACATTAAATTACACCTACATAGTGCTTGCAGAAGATAGGAAACATATAAGGTATCAAGCACAAAGGGAAATGAACTAGATCTAAGCTTAGAATGTAAACTTAAAAGCACTTTTTAGATCTAATCAAACAAGTAAATAAAAATGATGAACTTTAGCATACGATCTACTTGTTAAATGAAAGTAACAGGAAAGAAAGAGATTTGTAGTTTTGAAGAAGGAAAGAGAAGGAACTCAAGCCCAAGCTTGAAAAAGATCGAGGAGGATGCCTGAAAAACAATAAACATTAGATCCAAAACATGTGGTGAAGAAGACAAGATGCAGCCGAGCTCAACTCTTACTCTACGCTTGGTGATTTGCACAGCTAAAGAACCCTTCAAGCAAGTGATTACATCTAGTCTGGTAGATTAAATAAAATCAAAAGCGCACAAGTATAACCAACTACAACATGCAACTCTTAGATCTTAGATAACTACTCATAACTAAACAAATTGAACCTTCAAATGTCTATTCTATGGATTAGCATATAAACTTCTTAGCAAGGCAATCAATACTTGCATAAAAGGAAAAAGAACTAAGCAGATATCACCTCGCTTTATGTCATGTCCCCATCCCAATGAGACTACTAGTTAACAATGTTTCACCAACCTAATAGTTCCCTAGGCTGAGGTGGAGGCATCAAATCTTGCAATAAGGGAGCTATGGGACCCAAGAGAACCTTAGTTTACCATCTATACTAAATTGGTCATATAAATGATAAATATGGAGAAAATAAAGTGGCATTGCTTCATGAAGACACTTGGAGGTTCATGGAGACCTTGGGTGGCTAAATTCCTCCTTATACTTGTCATGGCCTAACCCCAAATTTGAAATTATGAGGAATGGAATGGTCTTGAAAGGTGAAGAGGTGTCAAGTAACATGTCATGAGCCCAAGGATTCGAATGGGTGAAGAGGGATAACTCCCTATGGAAGAGAAAGAGACTAGGAAGAAACTGTGCCACTTGGAGAGAGATTCCCTGCGTTTTATGACAACAATTATGGAAGATTCTATGACAAAATCAGACCTGATTGCAGACCTATGACAATCTGACATGTCAGTGCTAAAAATAGCCACCAAGAGGGCGCACTTGGAGGTTGGTGGCAGCAATTCAATTTTGGAGCAAGATTAAGGGATGAGGAAAAGGACAAGTGTCATAGGGGTTACTAAACATCAAGAATGAGTTGGAGGAAGCCTATGGGAGGGAATTGGACCTTCGAGGACCTTACGAGAGTTATAAAAAGATGTCATGAGAAAGGAGAATGGCTTTTGATCATTTGAGAATTTGCCTTTGGCATTTTGGAAAGCACTAGCTTCTCCATTGCACGGTGAGTGCTCACTATCCCTGCTAGTGAGTCAATTTCGAGGGAGTTTGATTCTCATCCAAATTGGTTGTTGGAGAGGCCACCCTGACCTCTCATTTGGAGCTTAATGGAGTGGTGTTATTGTAGATAGGTGGTTGATACAGTTCAAGATCTATCTCTTCCCCCATTTTCTCATTCCCTACCTCTCAATTCCCATGTTTCCACATGAAGGCGCACTGGTTTGACTAATTTCCATGTATTGGTTTCCATTTCAAAGGAGTTGTGTATCTGATTTGTGTTGAGGGGTTGCTTTGATGTTAAATGTTGTTGAGTAGGATATTTATGTGTTGTTGATGGTCTATAATCCTCATGCTCTATTCTGAAGCATTTCATGTTCATTTTATGAGTCGAAGTTGAGCTGTCACTATCATTTCCCTTGAGCAATAATACTGAAAATATGGATCCGAATGTGAAGCTTAATAACTCTATTTGTAGAACTTACTTCCACACATAATAATAGTCAATGAATTCTAATATCAGTCCCCATACTCAGTTTGTCAATTTGGGAGGGTCGCACATGAGTTGGGAAACCATTTATGCTGACACCCTAGGGGGAATTTAACCACAATTTACTAGTCATTTTCCCATTTTTTCCAATGACCCCAAATCGAGTTTCAGATGTCTATAACATGTTCTAAAGTAACTAGAGAGTCCCTTGAGTAGTCCTAAGACTCACCATATCAGTCTCTACCAAATTCAAGACCCTCTGGTGCCATTCAAAACCCCTAGAGTCAAGACTAGTTTATTAATCAAACATTCACAACAATGATGGTTTGTGCACCATCAGTATGACCTCCAAAGTCTCAACTTTATTCATAAAAAGATAAGCAATTACAAGTTACATGAGTAGAGGTACCTTCCATCTGTCAAGAATGCAGAAAAAGGCCTCGCTTTTACAGAGTAAGCAAGCCCTAGAGGGGAGCACCAACCAACTGCCAGAGAAGGGGCGTCAACTTGAGAGAGCATGAGTTAACATGAGTAACTTGTGGGATTGATTGAAGTTAAACACAATGAAGAGGTGCCACATCTCCATAAGGAGATGCGCCCTCACCTACAACCCAACCAACTCATGCATGAATTGACACATGCACAAAACGTCAACCAAAGAGAGGGTGCACAATCCATGATGAGGATCACTTCGCCACCTCTCCAAATCCTATCCAAACCCACGCTTTAGACTATAGATAATCTCGCCTTTAGTTAAAGAAGATCTTGCCACTAATTTAAGAGGAGATCGCCTTTCTCCTTCCACGTCACTCCATGCCACATAACCCACTCGTGAGGCCCAGAAGAGGGGGTGTGAATCTAAACTTTGGTTTACTAACTAGTATTCACACCATACGGAATCGCTACTTTAATTAAAAGAGATGATTCTCTAGTTCAAATCAAGTCTAGATGATGTTGTCCCATCCACTTAATCACTACCACATCGACTAAGCGTTAGTGCCCGTGAGGGGGGCACACTCTTCCTCCAAACTTCGAATCGCTAGCTTCCTATGTGACGCCTCTATCCTAAGATTAACTTGCCCACCATATGAAGCAAGCCACCCATCCTTTCCACGTCAAACCAATGACTTTGTTGACTTTGTGAATTTTGACTTTGGTGCATTTTGTCACTTTTTAGCATTTTTTGGACATTTTGCCGCATTGATAGAGAAATAATGCCATACGGGACAAAATAGTTACTTGGAGGATGGGAAAAGTGGGTCCCAGGGTAAAGGAGGTGCTCTGAGCTTGAAAACGAGCCCATCCACGTAAAAAACGGACTCCGGCTCACACTTTATTACATTTCAAATTTTTCCATTTAAACCAATAAAAAATGGCCTAAAATTGTGAAAAAAAACTATTTTTTCGGAAATTAAAAAAAACTAAGTGAGACCTAGTACATGTTCATAATGACTCAAAACAATGTCTAACACGTTTATATACATCGACGCATGAACTTTAATAACCTCCTAAGGGCTAACCACCAAGACAACCATTCCAACTTTGGAGGAGCGATGAAAAACTCAAAAATTATACATCACTTATTCAACATTGCATAATTGACAAGGGAAAATTCAAAAAACACCTTGAAATGATCGGATCGATGGCCAAGTCCTTTACAAAAAGTTTGTTGTGTTTAGAACATTTATTACAATGTCCCGCAGGGTATGAACATGTATTTTATTAAAAAAGGGACCACAACTGGTCCTGATGAATTGTGGAACCTTCCGAGCATTGACAATGAACAACTGGCTTGTTAATGACTTCGGTAGCTCATTGGAAATCCACTAAGTGCAAAATTAGTGGATAAAATCTGGCTCCAACTTCGGGACGTGTGCTCGATCTAGTCTCTTAGGCAAGGAGAGCATAAGGGAACACTAGAATCTTCGGTTGCTATAACCTATAAAAACATCTCAACTTGACAAAAGAAACCTTTAGTAGAACAAGTTTTATATAAAACCAAATGAACGATAAGTTGTTTATTCAAAGAAATTACAAAACTTAACTAGATATTTATTTATTCCTAACTAAGTAACAGGACACTTCCAAATAGGGCCTGTGTCCCGTATTCCACGTGTCAGACACAAACACTTGCCCTAATACATGTCCGACACCAAAATTTTCGTGTCCCAATCTGGACACTTTCCAGCACGTGTCGGACACTTGCCAGGAACGTGTCCTGATTTCTAGACATGTGTCCTATAAAAAAGGGTATAGAGGAGGAGGAAGATAGAGGAAAGAGCTACAACAGTAATGCTAATTTTGACATGGAGGAACAGGAGGGCGATTAACAATGGCTAGTACCATTAATGAGCTATGATATTCTTCCCTGTGGTTATTTTGTATTTTTATTTTGTATCTAGTAGTACTGTAGATACTAGACTTAGTAATAAGTAGTATCTACTCTATTTTGTATTTGCCAGTGGCATTCTCTCGATATCTACGTAATACATTTTGATTTTGTGGTTTAATTAGAAATATCAAGTATGTAGTTTATGGTTCAAAGTTCATGATTCATGATAATTTTATTATTGATTCATCATTGTCAAATTTCAATTGAATGATATTATGATTGNACTCGTATTTTCATGTCCTTCGTGTCCCGTGTCCTCGTGTCATGTGACTTAGATTCCTAAGTACAGAAGGAAAATGCGAAAAGTAAATGCTCACTTTAAGGATCTTATTTTTGTACTCTAAGCATAATATAAAAAGTTAGGTGTAATCGAAAATCCAATGTAATATAATAAAAAATTTCCTTGTCTTTGGTTACTAGTCAAAGTAAGGACACATTTTTCAGAAAATGCAAACCTGCATGAATATTCAAGATGGGAGGGTTGGCTGGGAAATCACAGGTATGTAAAACCTCACTGAACTGCTTCCACAACTGGCAAGTCCTCTTGCAGGCTTCTCCTATCCAAGATTGGATAGGACTAATGTACAAATCTGGACTAATGTACGAATCCGAATGATGAGGCAAATCATCATACTCATCCAAAGGGCTTATCCACTAATAACTTTGTGTGTAAGCCCCAAGCTGCTCCAAATCACAAGGAACATTTGTTTGTGAAGATGACGACTGGAAAAAATCTTCAACTTGTTGCACCCAATCTGATTCTTCACTGCATTACTTCTCCAAGTCCTCATTACAGATACTCAAATACAACTTTGATGATAATATGAAAACTCTCATTGCTCTACTTTACAACTTTCATAAGTCTTAGAATAAACACTCCCCTTGTTGGATGTATCATAGATTGGACTTCCACAAATCTCTGAATAGACACTCCTCTCGTTGGACATATCATAGATGGGATCTCAAAAAGATTTTCAAGAGTACCATAGTTGGATTTTCAATAAAAGTCCAATAGTCATCATCCCCATCTATATCAAATCTGAGAGAATCTTCTTTAACTGCATAATGTCCTTGGCTATACATGTCCGCCTCATGCTCATAACAATCCTCGATAATTTTGATTTCAAACATATTATAAGGAGTAAAGCTTTCCAAACCTTCATCACCATACGGTAGAGTGTCATCTACACCACACTGACTTTATCATAGGTTTCTTTATAAGGCTCTGTAATGGTTTCTTTTTGAGGTATGTTTGGAATACAAATGTGATCATCATCACTGCACTAATCATGAAAACACTCCATGTCTTCCATATTTTTTGTTAATGTAACATGGGGAAGGTCTTCAACAATGTCTTCAATCAAAGATATTCCATGAAGCTCTTTAATGGGAAGCATAACCATAATCTTCTTTACACCACCATCATCTTCATACCACTGTTTAAGAAAGATCTCAAAGAAGTGTAAAAGGGAAGTAATACTTTTACCAGGAAGCTCTTTAAAGAACCATTCATATGCATCACCTTCCAAAGTGCAGGCAAATATTTCCATCATGCGATCCTCATGATAAATGCCAACTTTAACCAAAACATCGATGACAGATTTGATATGTAGGATGGTCCAATCACCATTTCAATGAAAGTCTTTGGTATATTCAAATACATCACTTGGGTCAAAATCATCACTAGGAAAACCCAGAATGCCTGAAAAAGCAATGGGATGGAACCTATTGGCTAATTTAGCACCACACTTTTTCCTTTCATCATCCATATTGGCCATCAAAAGAATGCAGTTGATATAACCATGGAAGATAACTTGTACTGAACTAGAGGAGTTGTCAAATAATGAGCTTTAAACAATTTACTATGTCGAACAGGATCATCTACACACAATCAATCTCAACAATTTATATGAGAAGCAAGGGTTTTATCCCTTCAATGGAGTTGCCATGTGAGAATAAAAATATGCGTTAAAATTCCTCACATTTTTTATTTTGCTTTTCCTTGTAAATTTAGAAGAGAAAGGGTTAGTGGAGTCGCTAGTCAAAGAATGAAAGATCTACTCTAATAATTCATTAAACAAAGAAAAACAAAAAAAGAAAGAAAACAAAAGTCGTAACCTAGGAATAAAAAAGATTTATCCCCAGTAACGACGCCAAAAGATGTTGCCGCCTTTCACGCACCTAGGGGGTTAGCACAGCAAAAATCTTCAAGCTACTAAGTGCGTCCTTGGGCACAAGTCTCGCGTCAGGTGCTATCACTTGATCCTGACTCTTCTATTTAGGCCACTCCTAACGAAGCCAAGGGGGGTGTCCCTAGAAAAGAGTTGCTAAGGCTCTTACTAGTTATTCCTTGTGGATGGGATTGTTTTTTAGGATTTTTTAAGTGATTGACTGAATCCAGATGTTTACAAATATGAAAAGTACTTCAACAACGTATAAACATAACATCAACATATAAAGTTTAAGTAACAACAATACACTGATAATAAGCAAACGAAGAGTATTGTTGTAAGTATAGATCAATGCCAATAGAGTCAAATAAAACAATGTTGCTTAAAAGATTAAAGTATTTTGCAAATGTGTAATGAGTGAATTAAACAGGGGGGAAGAGGACTCCAAATATACCTAACGATACGAGGAGTATGTCCAAAACCCTTATCCGATGTGGTTCCACGCGAAGAATATGTGGGTTGGATTGGAGTCTCTGGGACATGTCCAACACTACACCAACGAGGGTATAGCCTGACGGTATCCCGAGGTCACTATCCAATAGTTCTCGCTTCCTCTGTGAACTTTCCCCACAATGGATTAAATCGAGGCGTTAGATCTTCACCTTGAGAGATTTATTGAGATGTGAACCTAGTTACGCTAATCACTCACATTGCTTTTGGTGCATCCAATTGGGCGGTTGAACCGCAACGGTGTAGAGCATACACAATGAAGCCTTGGTCGGTTTTTTAAAGATTTTAGTGTAGCATTTTCTTGATTATTAAGCCCAAGAATCTCTTTCCAGCCTTAAGGTTGTACTCGAGAGAGCGAGGGGTAAATTCTTAGTAACAAAGTAAAGCAAACAAGAAAATGACAACGTGTTTTAATTACTACAGCCAAGAGACTCTTTCAGGCCTGAAGGTCATACTCGGAAAAGCAAGGTTGGGTTGGTATTCAGTTTTGCAAAAATAGAAAGGAAATTAAATCAAAGACATTGATTGATCTATTTTTATTTTGCAAGAACGAAAATCTACTCTAAAAACCCGCAAGCAAAACTCACCAAAAAAGGTTAGTAGTTAGTTAAAAACACATTAAAATATACCTACATAGTGCTTGCAGAAGATAGGAAACATTTAAGGTATCAAGCACAAAGGAAATTAACTAGATCTAAGCTTAGAATGTAAACTTAAAAGCACTTTTTAGATCTCGTCAAACAAGTAAATAAAAATGATGAAATTTAGCATACGATTTACTTGTCAAATGAAAGTAACTGAAAGAAAGAGATTCGAAGTTTTGAAGAAGGAAAGATAAGGAACTCAAGCCCAAGCTTGAACAAAATCAAGGAGGAGGATGCATGAAAAACAAGAAACGTTAGATCCAAAATATGTGGTGAAGAAGACAAGATGCAACCAAGCTCCAATCTTACTCCACGCTTGGTGATTTGCACAGCTAAAGAACCCTTCAAGCAAGTGATTAGATCTAGTATGGTAGATTAAATATAATTAAAAACACATAAGTATAACCAACTACAACATGCAACTCTTAGATCTTAGATAACTAATCATAAATAAACAAATTGAACCTTCAAAAGTCTATTCTATGGATTAGCATATATTCTTCTTAGCAAGATAATAATACTTGCATAAAAGAAAAAAGAACTAAGCAGATATCACCTCGTTTTATTAATCAAACATTCACAGCAATGAGAGTTTGTGCACCATCAGTATAACCTCCAAAGTCTCAACTTTATTCATAAAAAGATAAGCAATTACAAGTCACATGAGTATAGGTACCTTCCATCCATCAAGAATGCAAAAGAAGGCCTCACTTTTACAGAGTAACCAAGCCCCAGGGGGAAGCACCAACCAATTGCCAGAGAAGGGGCGTCAACTTGAGAGAGAATGAGTTAACATGAGTGATTTGTGGGGTTGATTAAAGTTAAACACGATGAAAAGGTGCCACATCTCCATAAGGAGATGTGCCCTCGCCTACAACCCAACCAACTCATGCATGAATCGACACATGCACAAAACGTCTGTTAGATTTTTATCATTCAAGCTAGCATTATGATCTTAGGATCTTTAACTGAGAGAATATCATGCACAGCAATAAAACATGAGACAAAAGACACAAAGAATTTTCCTCGGGGAAACCATAAAGGAGAAAACCCCGCAACTTCCTCAGAGATAGAATGAGCACCAATGGCAGCTGTAAAACCTGAAAACAGAAAAGATGATCTCCACAGCTTGTTCTCTCTCTCACATTGAGAGAGCTTCTCCTCTCTCACTCATTTGCCCCAATGAGTGAGTGTGTGTGATAAATAGAGAGGCTCACTCTCTATTTATATTCTTTCGTTCACTTGAAACCCACTCCAACAGGTCGGCCTCACTTAACAATTACTTACTAGAGCCGACATCTCTAGGAGTGTCTAATAATCCTAGTGCCCCACAACTTGTGGGGACTTTGACTCCTTCAATCAATAAGGAGGGTTATCCTTAACACAACGATGGGGACTATTGCCCCGACTTACAATGACTCACCTAGGGTCGACTTCTCTAGGATAGTCTAATCACCTTAGGGCCCCACAACTGCGGGGACTTTAACCCTTGACCAATAGGAGGGTTACCCACAATGACTTGACATTGCTTGTTTACATTATAGAACCTCTCGATAGGAACATCGGGGCATGACATGACTCAAATACATTACAGACACATCCCGGAATAAACATCGGGGTACAATACATAAGATATACGGATGAATACATTCCGAAGTTACAATTACATCAACACTCCCTCTTAACTAGGAAGGTATTCTCTCGACACAATTTATCAACACAAGTCTTCTTCTCTGTATCACGTGGATCATCATTGAGTTCTCGTCATCTTCATCTTCAAGTCATCTTCATCTGGATCTGGATCATCACTCGATCTGGATCATCATCACTGGATCTGAATCATCACTCGATCTAGATCACCATCACTGGATCTGGATCATCACTGCTGGATCATCATCATGGGTGCTATCTCATGATTCTTCTCGTCACATGAAGTTTTACAGAGCCAGCCCTTTTTCATGATCGTTGTAGGCCTAGCCTCCATGTAGGTCTTCTTCCAGCACTTATATCTGACCCTAAGTCAGAATGGCCTGCCCAACACTTACATCTGATCATATAGGAACCAATCCTATAGTCATATTAGAAAGGCACGCCCAACACTCACATCTGACCATGTGGGAACACATCCCACAACCCTGTCAGAAAGGCCCAGCACTCACATCCGATAACCAATGTCGGAAAGGCTCAACACTTACACTCAGCCATACGAGGAACCAATCCTCTATGCCGAAAGGCTTTGCACTTACATCTAACAACCAATGTCAGAAAGGCTCAGCACTTATATTCGACCATGCAAGGAACCAATCCTTCATGCCGAAAGGGCTCTGCACTTACATCTGACAACCAATGTCAGAAGGGGGTTGTCAGATGGGCTCTGCACTCACATCTGATCATGTAGGAACCAATCCTACAGTCACATCAGAATGGCCCTTAGTCCCAGATTGAGCTTTCCTAGTAACTGACCAGGTGCCTCCATTCCAAGAATGGCAACAACCCTTATATCTGATCAAGTGGGAACCAATCCCTCAATCACATCAGAATGGCCATGCGCTCACATCTGATCATGTAAGACTACATCTTACAGTCGTATCAGAAAGGCCCTCAGTCCTAGACCGAGTATTCCTGGTAACTGACTAGGCACCTCCATTCTAAGAATGGAAACAGCCCTTATATTTGATCATGTAGGAACCAATCCTATAGTCATATCAGAATGGCTCAGCACTCATATCTGACATGGAAGGAACCAATCCTCTCACCATGACAGAATGGCTCAGCCCTTGCATCTGACCATGGAAGGAACCAATGCTCTCACCATGTCAGAATGGCTCACGGACTCATCACTTCCCCTTGGAAGGAACCTCGATCTGGGGAACACCAAGCTTCTCCCTGAAGTACTCAAACTTCACTTTGGCTAATGGCTTCATCAACACATCAGCTATATGTTCGTCCTTCGCAACATACTGAAGCTTCACTGCTCCTCTGTGCACCATATCCCTGATATAGTGATACTTGTTCTCGATATGCTTCAACTTGTCATGGAACACCGAGTTCTTTGACAACTTCACACAACTATGGTTGTCGCAAAGTATACAAGTAGCATCCATCTGGGGATCAAATAAATCAGACAAAGCTTCCTCAACCATACTGCCTCACAACTAACTAAACAAGCTTCAACATACTCTGCTTCAGCTGTACTCAGTGCCACACAGGATTGCTTCCTGCTAAACCAAGAGATCACACATGATCCCATAGTGAACCAACACCCTGAAGTGCACTGCCTGCCCAATCTGAATCAACATAACCTTCCAGGTTAATATTTTGATTTGCCTCATTCTTGAGCCCATAATCAACTGTACCCCTCAGGTACCTTCCAGGATTGTTGGACACTGAGAGGGGGGGTGAATCAGTGTGAAGCCAATTTTAAACTTTTCTTAGCTTATCACAGTTAGCTATCATTCCATTACTCTACCAATTTCATAAACTTCATCATTCACATATCATAGCATTTAAATCATCAAGAACCATAACACAAAATAACACAACACCATATAATTTTGTAATCTTTTTGTATTCGTTTTGGTTCGGCTACAACCGTTAGGTAAAATCAGCACCTACTGCTATGAAGAGTACCTACTCTGCATCCAGGACCCTGCCTGGTTTTCTTAGACCCTGCTAAGAAGGGCTTGAGGTATCCTAACCTCAAAAGCAAGACAAGCTTGCATTTACAATCATTTCATCAATCAAATCAATATCACTTATCTCTTCAATCTGCTGCCAACTATCACTGCTCATGCTCATCCTTTCATCATCAACATTGTTCATTATCTCTGCTGCTCACTGGTCATGTCTTGCTTGTCCATTCAATAGATCTGGGCTGTGTACTAAACATATCACTGTTCATGTCAAGTTAAACATATCTCCTTAGCATTATGGACTGTGATCCTTCAATCTTCAATCTTGTTCAATCTCTGATGCTCATCCTGTTGATTGCTGATCATCCTTCACTGCTGCTACTAACCCACATCACTGTCATACTGCTGTAGGTGTCAGACTATCATTATCACAACTTGATCAAGTTATCAAGAAGTCTCCCCAAGCACCACTAAAGCTCATGTCCTCAAGAGTCTGCTCATGCCTTCAAGGTCTGCACCTGTCAAGTCTTGTTCATGTCTTCAAAGTATCTTTTCATCTACTGCTCATGCTAGTCATTAAGAGATCTACTCATACATTTCTCATATCAAAGATTTGCTTATGCCAGTAGGTCAAGCCCCAAAAAAAACAAATGTCATAAGGGCTTAACCCTACTTCTCAGTTAATCCAAATCCAAGTCTTGAAGAGTCCTCTCAATTCTTATACAAACAACTGAACATGGCACTAAGGTTAACACAAGATGTTTCCAAGATAGTATCAGGACTTTATAATTGTAGTTAACAGCATAGAAGAATCCAAACAAGATTTTGGATGGTTTCTTTTCATAAACTTGAACACCTACGTATCAGTCCTTTTGTGCAAGATACCTCATGCACTGTGTTGTATACTTCAGATTTATACCATCAAAATCAGATCAACAGGATATATATATATATAAACATCTAAACTTACTTCAAGGTGCTCCTGTGGCTACTAAGACTTTGCATTACTGTACCATCACTGTACATATGCATTATTATACTTCACTGTGGAAACGAGTCACTCACACATCACTGTCAACTTCTTCAAGAAACTAGGGCTGTCATATATCATCCAAACTGTTCATGTTCTGTTGCTGCAAAAAATAGGACTATATATATATACCCAAAAATCAGAGTTCTGTAATTTGCAATCTTATCATGAACAAATCAAAAGAGTGTACCCTATGATCTCAGATAACAAGACTTATCCTGTACTATTTGTGCTTCCTATGTGGTGGAGAGAAGGTAACATCATCAAAGTCTATCCATGTCATCTGTTGACAGTGGCATCACAACACTACACTGCCCATATGCTTATCTCCTCACTGCCCTTACTGCTGTTCAGAAATCAATGATAAAAACAGTGTGTATGTCTATCTTCCTTTTTACCGTCCATGTCCCCATCAAACAACAAAAATGCCTTCAATGCTTCTCAAATTCACCAACTCTGTCATGTCAGTCTGCTGTAGCAAAAGTTGACTGTGGAGAGTGTATGCTGAACTGTGTATATGCTTATTAAAACCGGGACTGTGTATATTGTAGTAGACTTAAAAAAAATGACCTTATTGTAGCAGGCTTAAGCACCATGGCTCGGACTGTAGAAGGCTCGGATCTAACAGCAGTGACTTCATACTTTAACCCTCGACCTAATTATCATCATCATACTGCTGTGGCAGTTCTCTGCTGCTATCCGTGAGCTGGAGTAAGCCCTAGCTAGGCTCGGATGAGGCTGAGATAAAATCCTAATCTAGTCCAAAAAGGACTGAGCAAACGCTGATAAAGCACAAGTCAAACTGGGACTATTCAAGCATGAAGATCTTGTAAAGATTTGGACTGTAAATACCTTCTTTGGATGACTTCAAAGGGCTGTATGCATACCTGCATCATCATCTTCATTTGCCTTTACACCACTGATCCATGTTTATCATAGTAGCTTTCAAGCTTGACTATGTACTGCTAAAAGGATGTCAAAACTGTATGCTGAGGAGAAGTCAATTTCAAGACTGTGGATAAATTCAAGAAATCTTTACAGTCCAAAAGAATTCTGGGTTGAATGTTCAGCCTATGTTGGTTGTCACTTTCTCTGTCATAGTCAAACCCCAAACATGCTGCCACTTGCCTGGAACAACCTTTGCTCTTCCTCGGTCTGCCTGAATTAGCCCTCAACTAACAGTCTGCTGGTACAGACTTCCGGAAGTGCTGCCGTGAACTGTGGGTACCCTTGCAGGGCTTTCTTCACTGTTGCTGCTGCTTGTCAACCGAGAACCTTAGTCAACCGTTTGCTGGTTCATTTGTTGACCCAAACAGTCATCAAAACTCGAATGAGGACTGTGTGTAAAAAGGCCTTCAAACCATGTCCAAACACTGTGTATACACCAGCAAAACTCGGACTGTATGCTGAGCTGAAACTCCTCAGTCTGCAAATTCGGGCCTGCTGCAACTTCTGGTTAAAAGAAACAAAGCTTCTCTGCTGTTCGAATAAAGGACTGTGGAAACCCTAAGCAAACCCAAAACTGGGCTGCCAAAAACAAAGGAAAAAAAAAATTGTCCACTGTAGCTGCCTGCTACAGTACCCGAAAATTTTAACCCCACTGCTGCCACCCGAAATTCAGTCAACTGCTACCTGAAATTTGCCTCAGTAAACCATCGAAAAAATCACAGAGCAAGTTCCGAAATTCACACCCAAAAATGAAATTGTTAAGGCCTATTTAAGTAGATTTTTACTGAGCCGACTTGTATTAAAATAAACAAAATTTTATTTATTTTAATTTAAGGAATGGTCAACGTTGGAGGAATTAGGTTGGCCAACTTCAAGAATTAATATCTCATCAACCATGAGGAACCACGTGACGTGCCACCTACCGTTGGAAAGGGCATGACGAGGGCTATCATCTTATGAGGGTCTTACTTGCATTGACAAGGTCCTTCACTCATATTTTCTTCAATTTGTGCAGACCTTCATGAAATGACTTGAATTCTTCTTGATGGCTTCTTCACCAGGCAAAAGGCATCATGGGCTTCTTCAACCACCTTAGCCATGCACAGGGACCTCTATGGTCAAGATACATCAAGACATTACATGTGGGTTTGCCAGACCTTCTCCCGGGAACCCATGACATCATCATAGCATGAATGACCACATAATGGGTCATTAATGCTTCTTCCACCCATCTAGGGCTTTTCCAACATCCATCAAGGCTTCAGGACCATCTGCAGGGTCTTCAGCATCATTAGCAGGGTCTTCAACATCTTCAGCAAGGTGGTGGCATCAAGATCCAAACTTGTGGGTACAAGAACCTTGTCAACTGGGTACATGATGCTTCAAAGCACAAACCCACTCTGTAAGAGATCTAGGCACTGCAGGTGGGACTTGGTGGCATCAATGACATCTTGTGGGGCCACTGCTAGTCCATGTTGGCATCAATGACAATTTCATCAACAATCTCCCCCTTTGTCATTGATGACAACAACTCATGCTCCCCCTATGAGCATGCTCCGCTTTTGTCTGCATCTCTCCCTTTGTCTTCATCTCTCCCCCTTTGGCATCAATGGTAAAGGGTGTCCACATACCTGTATCTGAAATCTCTGATCACTGCTCATTGGTATTTGCTCCCCCTGTCAATATGCACGATCCTAGGACCTGTCTGTATACCTGGAGTAACCATCCTTTCTCCTTTGAATTCATTCTCCAGCCTCATGAACTCAAGGTGTGTTAAGGTCTTTGAGAGACCTTACACTTGGCTTGCCGTATGGCAGCCATCCTCCCTGCTCTGATCAACCTCTCCTATCTGCAACGGCTCTGTCTTCCTCATCCATACTTGCTTCTTGGCATCTGTTCTTTGAGCATTTGTTCCTTCATTTGTACTGGCTTTCTTTGATGAGTTGTCTAGGTAACTTCTCAAAGATTGTTTTCGTATACTCCAACAATCTTGAGCTTTGTGCCCAAGGCCACTGCAGCTATAACACCTCATCGTATGACAATGTGCAGCAATGTGACTGACATTGTTGCATGACCAACATCTGACTGAGCTGTTGGAGCTTCCAACACTTCTTTGATCAACTTCATTTTTCCATGCTTGAGAGTGTCCTTGACTGTAGACATTTGTCTTCTAATCTTCAAATCTTCTTGCTGATGTGTATGGAGTACTTCTTCTTGCTTGACTTCTTTGACTGGCACATTCATGGGCTTTGTGTCCAAACCCACTGCAGGTGTAGCATCTCAATGTGTGACATGTGGCAGCAACATGTCCGACTTGATTGCATGTCCAACATCTAACTGAGTCATTGGGGCTTCCAGCCCTTCTTCTTCCATAGAATCTACAATCCATAGCCTTATGACCAAAGTTAGAACAAAAATAACAATAACCATTGAAGCCACTTTCATACCTGGGTCTTGGAGCTGTTTCTTTAATGAAGTTACTTTGAGGAATAGACCTAACTTCTTGTTTCATCTTTGAACTTCCAAAGTCCTTGTTGTCATGTGCAGATGCATGAGAAGCAGCTTTGGACGTTGATGGACCTGCTTCTGGAGTCTTCAGAGACCAAGTGTCATCTTCAGATTTTTCTTTGTTCTTCTTGTAACCAAGACCAGTTTTGTCGAGTGGAGATCTTTGGCAATCTAAGATCTTATCTAGGACAATTGAACTGTCCTGGAGTTTGACCAAGGCTTCGTTCTTCTTACCATTCTTCCTGAGACCAACTACCTCCAATTCCAGCTTCTGGACTGTCTCCTCCTTTTCTTCTAGCTGAATCTTCAAGATTTCTTCTATCCTCTTGGCTTCCTCCAGCTGAGTCTTCAGATCATGATTGACCTCCCTAGTTTCTTCAAGCTCTTGAGCAGGCTTTTCTGATTCTACCTTTTGATTGATCAATTCAATCTTTAATTGTTCAATTTCAGCATCCTTGTCTTTCATTTGATCTCGCAACTCTTTGTCCTTGTCTTGAGCTTTAGGAGCAACATTTTTATTGACATGGTCTTCTGCTTATATTCATTCAAGGAGTCCAAGATTTCATTTTTGAACTTCATGAAATCACTCTGGTTTAGTTTCACTGTGCTTAGGAACCAATTGGCTCTAAGATCAATATTTAGCAACGTGATATGTAGCTGATATGCGGTCTTCGATAGCCCTTCATCATCTTCTGCAAGAACCTTCTCAATTTCATCACACAAGCTATCATTATAATCACAAGAGTCCATACCTTTATTAGAGTCCTCTTCTTGTTTGTCTTCTTCTTGATTGAGCTCTTCTAGAGGCTTGTCTTCTGATTTCTGATCTGTCTTTTCGGGTTCTGGTCTTGCTTTCTGATATTCACTCTCCAGCTTGAACCATAGGTCTTTTGCCGAAGTGTACTCTCCTACACTTTCCTTTATTGAGCTGGGAAGTCCATCCATGAGGAACTTCAAGGCTGTAGTGTTGTCCTTCTTCGCTTCCTTCTGTGCAGCTGGTTTTCCTTTTTTGTTTGATGGAGCGGGTGGATTGATGACAATTTCCCAAATACCAAACTTCTTCAGATAAGCCTTCATTTTGTTTCTCTAACTAAAATAATCTGTAATATCAAGTACAGGCACGTCATTGCTTGATGGCTCTTTCTTTTCCTCCATTGTGTCTAAGGATCTCCTTCAAGCTTGCTAGGCTTGTGACGAAGGCCGGCTCTGATACCAATTGTTAGACACTAAGAGGGGGGGTGAATCAGTGTGAAGCCAATTTTAAACTTTTCTTAGCTTATCACAGTTAGCTATCATTCCATTACTCTACCAATTTCATAAACTTCATCATTCACATATCATAGCATTTAAATCATCAAGAACCATAACACAAAATAACACAACACCATATAATTTTGTAATCTTTTTGTATTCGTTTTGGTTCGGCTACAACCGTTAGGTAAAATCAGCACCTACTGCTATGAAGAGTACCTACTCTGCATCCAGGACCCTGCCTGGTTTTCTTAGACCCTGCTAAGAAGGGCTTGAGGTATCCTAACCTCAAAAGCAAGACAAGCTTGCATTTACAATCATTTCATCAATCAAATCAATATCACTTATCTCTTCAATCTGCTGCCAACTATCACTGCTCATGCTCATCCTTTCATCATCAACATTGTTCATTATCTCTGCTGCTCACTGGTCATGTCTTGCTTGTCCATTCAATAGATCTAGGCTGCGTACTAAACATATCACTGATCATGTCAAGTTAAACATCTCTTTAGCATTATGGACTGTGATCCTTCAATCTTCAATCTTGTTCAATCTCTGATGCTCATCCTGTTGACTGTTGATCATCCTTCACTGCTGCTACTAACCCACATCACTGTCATACTGCTGTAGGTGTCAGACTATCATTATCACAACTTGATCAAGTTATCAAGAAGTCTCCCCAAGCACCACTACAGCTCATGTCCTCAAGAGTCTGCTCATGCCTTCAAGGTCTGCACCTGTCAAGTCTTGTTCATGTCTTCAAAGTATCTTTTCATCTACTGCTCATGCTAGTCATTAAGAGATCTACTCATACATTTCTCATATCAAAGATTTGCTTATGCCAGTAGGTCAAGCCCCCCAAAAAAACAAATGTCATAAGGGCTTAACCCTACTTCTCAGTTAACCCAAATCCAAGTCTTGAAGAGTCCTCTCAATTCTTATACAAACAACTGAACATGGCACTGAGGTTAACACAAGATGTTTGCAAGATAGTATTAGGACTTTATACTTGTAGTTAACAGCATAGAAGAATCCAAACAAGACTTTGGATGGTTTCTTTTCATAAACTTGAACACCTACGTATCAGTCCTTTTGTGCAAGATACCTCATGCATTGTGTTGTATACTTCAGATTTATACCATCAAAATCAGATCAACATGATATATATATATATATATATATGTATATACATATATATGTATATATATATATATATATGTATATATATATATATATGTAAACATCTAAACTTACTTCAAGGTGCTCCTGTGGCTGCTAAGACTTTGCATTACTGTACCATCACTGTACATATGCATTATTATACTTCACTGTGCAAACGAGTCACTCACACATCACTGTCAACTTCTTCAAGAAACTAGGGCTGTCATATATCATCCAAACTGTTCATGTTCTGCTGCTGCAAAAAATAGGACTATATATATATACCCAAAAATCAGAGTTCTGTAATTTGCAATCTTATCATGAACAAATCAAAAGAGTGTACCCTATGATCTCAGATAAAGAGACTTATCCTGCACTATTTGTGCTTCCTAAGTGGTGGAGAGAAGGTAACATCATCAAAGTCTATCCATGTCATCTGTTGACAGTGGCATCACAACACTACACTGCCCATATGCTTATCTCCTCACTGCCCTTACTGCTGTTCAGAAATCAATGATAAAAACAGTGTGTATGTCTATCTTCCTTTTACCGTCCATGTCCCCATCAAACAACAAAAATGCCTTCAATGCTTCTCAAATTCACCAACTCTGTCATGTCAGTCTGCTATAGCAAAAGTTGACTGTGGAGAGTGTATGCTAAACTGTGTATATGCTTATTAAAACCGAGACTGTGTATATTGTAGTAGACTTAAAAAAATGACCTTATTGTAGCAGGCTTAAGCACCATGGCTCGAACTGTAGAAGGCTCGGATCTAACAGCAGTGACTTCATACTTTAACCCTCGACCTAATTATCATCATCATACTGCTGTGGTAGTTCTCTGCTGCTATCCGTGAGCTGGAGTAAGCTCTAGCTAGGCTCGGATGAGGCTGAGATTAAATCCTAATCTAGTCCAAAAAGGACTGAGCAAATCCTGATAAAGCACAAGTCAAACTGGGACTATTCAAGCATGAAGATCTTGTAAAGATTTGCACTGTAAATACCTTCTTTGGATGACTTCAAAGGGCTGTATGCATACCTGCATCATCATCTTCATTTGCCTTTACACCACTGATCCATGTTTATCATAGTAGCTTTCAAGCTTGACTATGTACTGCTAAAAGGATGTCAAAACTGTATGCTGAGGAGAAGTCAATTTCAAAACTGTGGATAAATTCAAGAATTCTTTACAGTCCAAAAGAATTCTGGGTTGAATGTTCAGCCTATGCTGGTTGTCACTTTCTCTGTCATATTCAAACCCCAAACATGCTGCCACTTGCCTAGAACAGCATTTGCTCTTTCTCGGTCTGCCTGAATTAGCCCTCTACTGGTACAGACTTCCGGAAGTGTTGCCGTGAACTGTGGATACCCTTGCAGGGCTTTCTTCACTGTTGCTGCTGCTTGTCAACCGAGAACCTTAGTCAACCGTTTGCTGGTTCATTTGTTGACCCAAACAGTCATCAAAACTCGAATGAGGACTGTGTGTAAAAAGGCCTTCAAACCATGTCCAAACACTGTGTATACACCAGCAAAACTCGGACTGTATGCTGAGCTGAAACTCCTCAGTCTGCAAATTCAGGCCTGCTGCAACTTCTGGTTAAAAGAAACAAAGCTTCTATGTTGTTCGAATAAAGGACTGTGGAAACCCTAAGCAAACCCAAAATTGGGCTGCCAAAAGCAAAGGAAAAAAAAATTGTCCACTGTAGCTGCCTGCTACAGTACCCGAAAATTTTAACCCCACTGCTGCCACCCGAAATTCAGTCAACTGCTGCCTGAAATTTGCCTCAGTAAACCATCGAAAAAATCACAGAGCAAGTTCTGAAATTCACACCCAAAAATGAAATTGTTAAGGCCTATTTATATAGATTTTTACTGAGCCGACATATATATTTTTAATTTATTTTGATTGAGCCAACTTGTATTAAAATAGACAAAATTTATTTATTTTAATTTAAGGAATGGTCAACGTTGGAGGAATTAGGTTGGCCAACTTCAAGAATTAGTATCTCATCAACCATGAGGAACCACGTGACGTGCCACCTACCGTTGGAAAGGGCATGACGAGGGCTATCATCTTATGAGGGTCGTACTTGCATTGACAAGGTCCTTCACTCATATTTTCTTCAATTTGTGCAGACCTTCATGAAATGACTTGAATTCTTCTTGATGGCTTCTTCACCAGGCAAGAGGCATCATGGGCTTCTTCAACCACCTTAGCCATGCACGGGGACCTCTATGGTCAAGATACATCAAGACATTACATGTGGGTTTGCCAGACCTTCTCTCGGGGACCCATGACATCATCATAGCATGAATGACCACAGAATGGGTCATTAATGCTTCTTCCACCCATCTAGGTCTTTTCCAACATCCATCAAGGCTTCAGGACCATCTCCAGGGTCTTCAGCATCATCAACAGGGTCTTCAACATCTTCAGCAAGGTGGTGGCATCAAGATCCAAACTTGTGGGTACAAGGACCTTGTCAACTGGGTACATGGTGCTTCAAAGCACAAACCCACTCTGTAAGGGATCTAGGCACTGCAGGTGGGACTTGGTGGCATCAATGACATCTTGTGGGGCCACTGCTAGTCCATGTTGGCATCAATGACAATTTCATCAACAACAACTAACTAAACAAGCTTCGACATACTCTGCTTCAGCTGTACTCAGTGCCACACAGGATTGCTTCCTGCTAAACCAAGAGATCACACATGATCCCATACTGAAGCAACACCCTGAAGTGCACTGCCTGCCCAATCTGAATCAACATAACCTTCCAGGTTAATATTTTGATTCGCCTCATTCTTGAGCCCATAATCAACTATACCCCTCAGGTACCTTACTGCATGCTTTGCAACCATTAGGTGAACATGTCTCAATGTGTTCACAGCAAAGCAAATATCTGGTCTCGTATTTGTCAGGTACATCAAGGACCCAATCATCTGACAATACATCGTAGCATCAACCGTCTCTGATGAAGCATCACTTAATAGCTTCATGTTCGATGCCATAGGTGTGGTCATGGCCTTGCAGTCCATCATCCTGAACCTCTTCAAGATCTCTACTGCATACTTCCTTTCTCCACACCTCCATGCCTAGAAAATAGTGCATTGACACATAACAAAAACATCACTAGTCTTTCGCCTTCAACCTTGAAGCAAAGGTTGGAATCCACTTTACTCTTAGTAAAGCCTAGAGTCATCAGTAATCTGTCCATCCTGTCGTACCATGTCGAACCTTAGGATCTTCTGCAGTCACTCCCTCTGAAGCATCATAACCCCTCTATCTTCCGTACTCTATGTACTGAAACATTATGTACTGGAGTGACAAGTAGCTTCCTCTGCTACTAATATTCTATGTATCCATCTAGGATCACTGGATACCAAGATCCTCTATCTTGAACTTTTTCATGGCTGGAAGGTTCTGCATTAATGATGTCGTTGCATTCGATTATTCTTCATTTTGAACTGTCGTCACTTGTTCTTCGAAACAAGTCTCATCCTTCTTTGCTTGCAGGCGATTTTATGCGATCTTTCCTACAAGTCAAATGCATTAGTTGTATGGTTAGAAACATTTCATAAGGTATATTCATAATGAAAAATTCTTATGCATAAATATATGATCATGCAACTACTTTAGCCAATACAACATCCATTCATATCTCACGGAAACTTTCTAGATGCCTTCCATCTCTACTAGGACAACATTGAGATTGTGCACTAATCCAATATGTCAGCAAAGAGGTTTCATTCTAGATAAGTAGCAATGGAGAGTTGTATAGCACCATGAGCTACTTACCCATCACATGCATATTAGTAGTATCTTGTCATTAATGCAAACATTCTATCATGCATAATACATCAACTGAATATAAACAAATGCATAATCAAAACAATATCATGAAATGACAATTGAGTACTTATCTTTATTTGTTTTGTGGGTAGACTCCTTGATCCTTCCGCTTCATCATCTTCTTCATTCATGACTTCATCATTTCTTATCCAAATGCTCAAGCTGGATAAGAGGTTCTTCAAGAATTGAGTCCTTCATATTCCTCATCGCTTGAGGGTTCTTCTTTGGATGGTGAGAGCTTGATCTTCAGTTGCTCCCATCTTCTCTTCTCTTCTTATGAGTTGAGCTTCTTCTTCTTCCCAGAGTCTGCTGAAATTAATCACTTCCTTCTGGCACACATTCCTCGAATGAATGAATCCCATGATCCTGGGAGACCATTCAAGGTGGCTATCACCACTTCTGCATTCTCCACTTCTTCTTCGACCGCTTCAAGTTGTTCTTTGATTTGAGAGACCCTCGTAAAGTATGACTGTATGGTCTCTGCATTCTGGATCTTCACATTCTTCAACTGTTTTCTCAAAGTCATATTCCGATTTATGTTCTTCCCTTCAAATAGCTTGGTCAAGGAAGACACTTTTGGTACAAGTTGATCCGTGATTGAATCAACAATGATCTTCTTGGCCTTGACCAACTTCTTCTTGTGTAAGGCTTTGAGCCTCATCTCCCTCTGGAACTGGAACCTATCTACTCATGTAGGTGTCCAATTCATTTTCTTCAGAGAGTTCATATACTTCCATGCTTGGAAGTTGTCAACTTCACTAAGCTTGTCATCAAGTTGATGTGATAGATCACTTTGAAATGAGAACCTCAAATGAAAATAGCAAAAGATTAGATCTTACTGATTTGAGCTGTCTGTCCTGGTTTTGGAGCTGGCTGATCTAGGGTTTGTCAGAGAAACCTTAATTTTCAAAACTTGGAATCTTTCAGATCTGATTCGATAGAAAGATAGATCTCTTCAAGATGAGCTGTCTAATGTACTCCTTTTCTGAAAACAGTGGAGGGAAGCTCCTAGAACAGGAAGCCCTAGTTTTCCAATTTCTTCTACAGAAATGCCTGTTACTGTTTCCACGGTATCTCCGAAATTACTGCTCCTCTGTGTCTGAAACTTCGCACTGTGGTAGCCTTGCATGTTTTTGTTTCAACACCACAGGTTTCATTAGAATTGGTTTCACAAATTAGGACTTATGATCGTTTTCCCAAGGTGACCTATTTCATGACTGTTCAACACAATGAAGTTGTACGGACTGCCACATGTCACTGTTTCATCTTCTGGGTCTGAACTTCGGACCACAGAAAGTACAGTCTGTGCCCTTTCTGGAACATCTTCAGAAATTTCATTTGGACCTTTGTAGCCCAAGATATAGCAATTCTCCCCAAGTGTCCTGTTTTGGGATGAATCCTGGAAGAGGCTGGAATCCTAACTTGGAGGGATCGTATCTCCCAGAATATAACAAATCTGAGGCTGAATTTTGGACATAGTGTACATCAAGATTTTATCTTCGACCTCTGCAGTTTTCAGCTCCTGAGCCTTTGCCGATCCCAAGATATAGCGAGTGTACCAAAACTTATCAGTTTTAGTATTTAGGGTTTTTCCAGCTCGGGGTCAAACTAGGATTTGACTTTCCCGGAGTTTCACCCAACCAAAAATCTTGATCCAGGTCTCTAAACTTCGATTTTGATAAGAAGAACAATCCTATGCTGAGCTCACTAAAAAATTCCTCTTCTGTAAGAAGCCCTAATTTCTCGTACCAAAAATTGAAAATGCTCGAAATCGAATTCCACTTCGACAGAAAGATGTGCCCTTCAATGGAGAGTGAGGCTAGCATACTTTTGCAGATGGATTGTGGAGAGAGACCGAAAAAGTAAGAAGCCCTAGCTTCTGAAGCAGCACAATGTCTTCTTCTCAAGTTAGCTCTGATACCATGTTAGATTTTTATCATTCAAGCTAGCATTATGATCTTAGGATCTTTAACTAAGAGAATAACATGCACAACAATAAAACACGAGACAAGAGACAAAGAATTTTCCTCGGGGAAACCATAAAGGAGAAAACCTCGCAACTTCCTCAGAGATAGAATGAGCACCAATGGCAGCAGTAAAACCCAAAAACAGAAAATATGATCTCCACAGCTTGTTCTCTCTCTCACACTGAGAGAGCTTCTCCTCTCTCACTCATGCGCCCCAATGAGTGAGTGTGTGAGATAAATAGAGAGGCTCACTCTCTATTTATATTCTTTCGTTCACTTGAAACCCACTCCAACATGTCGGCCTCACTTAACAATTACTTACTAGAGCCAACATATCTAGGAGTGTCTAATAACCCTAGTGGCCCACAACTTGTGGAGACTTTGCCTCCTCCGACCAACAAGGAGGGTTATCCTTAACACAACAGTGGGGACTATTGCCCTGACTTACAATGAATCACCTAGGGTCGACTTCTCTAAGATAGTCTAATAACCCTAGGGCCCCACAACTGCGGGGACTTTAACCCTTGACCAATAGGAGGGTTACCCACAATGACTTGACATGACTTGTTTACATTATAGAACCTCTCGATAGGAACATCGAGGCATGACATGACTCAAATACATTACAGACACATCCTGGCATAAACATCAGGGTGCAATACATAAGATATACAGATAAATACATTCCGAAGTTACAATTACATCAACAACGTCAACCAAAGAGAAAGTGCACAATCCATGATGAGGATCACTTCGCCACCTCTCCAAATCGTATCCAAACCCACACTTTAGACTATAGATGATCTCGCCTTTAGCTAAAGAAGATCTTGCCACTGATTTAGGAGAAGATCTCCTTTCTCCTTCCACGTCACTCCATGCCAGATAACCCACTTGTGAGGCCCACAAGAGGAGGCCTGAATCTAAACTTCGGTTTGCGTACTAGTATTCACACTACACAAAATCACAATCTTAATTAAAAGAGATGACTTGCTAATTCCAATCAAGTCTAGATGATGTTGTCCCATCCACTCAATAATTGCCACATCGATCAAGCATGAGGGCACATGAGGGGGGCACACTCTTCCTTCAAACTTCGAATCACTAGCTTCCAAAAATGTTTATATGTGACGCCTCTATCCTAAGATTAACTCTCCCACCATATGAGACAAGCCACCCATCCTTTCTACGTCAAACCAATGAGACTTTGTTGACTTTGAGAATTTTGACTTTGGTGCATTTTGTCACTTTTTAGCATTTTTGGGGCATTTTGTTGCATTGATAGAGAAATAATGCCATACGAGACAAAATAGTTACTTGGAGCATGGGAAAAGTAGGTCCCGAGGTAAAGGAGGTGCTTTGAGCTTGAAAACGAGCCCATCCACGCCAAAAACGGACTCCGGATAACTGTTTTATTACATTTCGAATTTTTCCATTTAAAGCATTAAAAAATGACCTAAATTTGCACAAAAAAAAAATTTCGAAAATTAAAAAGAAAACTAAGGGGAACCTAGTACATGTCAATAATGACTCAAAACCATGTCTAACACGCTTATGTACATCGACACATGAAATTTAATAACCTCCTAAGGCCTAACCACCAAGACAACCATTCCAACTTTGGAGGAGCAGTAAGAAACTCGAAAATTATACATCGCTTATTCAACATTGCATAATTGACAAGGGAAAAAACACCTTCGAATGATCGGATTGATGGCCAAGTCCTAGGAATCCAAGTTCTTTACAAAATGTTTGTCGTGTTTAGAAAAATTTATTACAATGTCCCCGCAGGGTATGGACATGCATTTTATTTAAAAAGGGGCCACAACTAGTCTTGATAAACCGTGGAACCTTTTGAGCACTGACATGACAATGAACAACTGGCTTGTTCATGACTTCGACAGCTCACTAGAAATCTACTATGTGCAAAATTAGTGGATAACAATTACTATGTCAAACCTTAGGCCCTGGCGGCTTAAATCTCCATTGCAAATCGTTCCAATGGATTCTACAAACCTTGGTCCCTTTTTCTTTCGGTTGATTGACAACTAATTTGATAGCACCTGCCATAAATCTATAGAAACCCTTCATAATAACAATTTATGCCAACAACTTCAATAGCTTGATAGCTCTTTTTGGCAATGGTTTTTTTAGTGTGAGATCCAAGCGATTGAAAGGCAACTCTGTTCTTATAAATGTGAACACCAAAATTATTTCTTTGCCACTTACATAGCAAAAGTATATATTTTTTCCAAAAACACCTGTTTTAAAGTTAGTTTTTGGGTTATTCAAAACCCCAAACATGCACTGTATGTATCTAAAAAAGTATAGTGACACAGAAATTGAAATTTTGATACAAATTACTTCCATGTCTTCATTGTAATCTGAAAATTTCAGACCTTGAAACTTCGTGAATTATTTTTTGGCAAAAATGTCAAGATGAGTCCTTTGAAGGAGCCAAATCCTAGGATTAAAAATTATTTCCCTTTTTGGCCCAAGAAAGAGCTCTGATACCACTTGCAATATACTTAAACCCAAAAATTTAGAGCAAAGACAAAAAAATAAAAGAGCGAATAGATAAAACCAAAAAAATATCTCTTGTATGAAAGATAATTAAAAAAAAGAGTTATGTTTGCTTGCCCCTTCAAGGAGGCAACCTCCAAGAGCAAAGCTCCAAATAGAACAACAATTCTTTGTAGAAATTGACAAAAAATCAGACCTCAGTCATTCAGACATTTTGTCAAACACTTAGCATAACCCAGATTTCAATCTTAAACTGTGATTAATTAAAAATACTTCACATGCATTTAACCAACAACCATGAAGCTGAAACAATGAAACTAAGTTTGTTTTGCAGCGGAAAAAGACATAACAGCAGACTGATAAACCATTTAAACAACAGAATTTTGGTCATCTAGACCGTGGAAAAACCCCCTTTGGGGAAAACCAGTCCAGGAGTATTTTATTCAGCATTTTCAGGCAAAAATAACCGAGTTTACAGTAGCATTTTAAACAGCAATAAATTACTGTACCAGCACCTCGATTTCTGTGCAACACCTCGACAAACGTGTCCACACAGCAGTACAACCTGCACAGCCTCCACTACAGCAGCAA
This sequence comes from Pseudotsuga menziesii, assembly GCA_001517045.1. Classification (NCBI taxonomy): domain Eukaryota; kingdom Viridiplantae; phylum Streptophyta; class Pinopsida; order Pinales; family Pinaceae; genus Pseudotsuga; species Pseudotsuga menziesii. Next base: position 191,747 of record LPNX011233352.1, read on the forward strand.
CTTCTCGAAACTCGTGCCCAAGACCTAGATTTTTGTGCCTAGCAGTTAATGTACTGCCTGTATGGCCCCCACCTTATTTTTGTGCAGCAAAATAGCTCCTCGATTTGCGTGCCAACAAAGTATGACCCAGCAAATCCGTACATTACGTCCCTGTAGTACGGCCCAACAGAAGGTATAGTAAGGCCCACCAGATTATAATAAAAAAAATGCTTCTTGGGAAATGTCACCTCCTTGGGAATCAAGCTCCCTTCTTGGGAATCGTGCCCTCTCTCTCTAAAACACAAAACATGCCAAATGCTCATTCTTGGAAAATTGTTATTTTTGTTTTGCACACTACCCTGGGCTCTCTCTTATAACAAGAAAGTGACTTTTCACCTTCGCCAATCCCTAAATCCAAAGGCCAAGATTTAATCTTGCCTTTACATGATCAACGGTTGAGATACTTTCCCTCCAAAATCAGTTACATTTAATTTTTAATAAAGTCACTATTCACTTTCTGAAATATGTGCTCTTTATTTCATAAAGTCACTTTATAAAAATAAAACCAAGGGATACTTTATAAAAAGTCACATTACATAAGAGTCACCTTTAAAACAACTTTATAAAACACCATTACAAAGTCAAGTAACCTAGCTAATGCATGGTCACTTCCGCATACAAGACAAAACTATGCGGAGTGCCTCCAGAGCTAAAATAGCTAACATTCTTGAATCACATTACATACTTTACTATTCCATATACAGTGCTTCAATAGCCAAGGCTCTAACTACTTGTGGTCCCACTATTAATGAGGGTCAACCATCTGGGGTCTTTTATTCAATAAAAAGGCTCTCTTTTTGCATTAGGTCACTAACCATTAACTATCTAATGGTCCTTATGGCCTTATACATTGATAAAGTAAGGAGGTTAGGGTATGAACTTGATAATATTATATTCTTCCCCAAAAAAACCTGTTTTGTAATTAACTCTTTTTTATTCCTAATTCTCTGCCTCAATTTTGCAGCAGACATTTTTTTCTTCTTCAGTGGAAATTCTAAGTTGTAAATGGCCAAAGGCCGATTATGGTAAAAAACTTGGTAAACAGAGAAACTCTTGAAAATGTGTCCAAATGCCAAATCAAACAGGGTCTGATTAAAAGGTGTGGTCAAGGACTAGATCAGAACACAGCTCTGATACCAATGAAATGAACAATAGTTCATTTACCACAAAATATCAAACAAAAGGATAAGCAACAAAAATCCATAAAGGACTAGTAATGAATAATTGTCTAAGAATTTGATTGATGAAAAAATAGGATGATTACAATGCCATAGGACAATATACTTACACGCATTGACTAGTCACCATGGTTGATAAGTCACGTCCCTTCAACAGGTCATGCCTTTTAATTAGGATGTGTTACTTCACTAATTATTATTATTTATTTAATGTTTATACATATATATTATCATCATTACATCACCCAAGGATTTTTCATTAGCCTTACCCCAACAACTTGCCTTGGAGGCCTTTATACATGCAAACTATTTCCATTGATGTTCACTCTGCTTTATGCCTTATAATTTAATTCTTTGAAATTCAATTACTTCTTGCCAAATCAAGTTCAATCAAACTTTCTAGTAAGCAGAAATGCCTGCCTGCAAGTTTTAGGTCTTTGAAAAGTGCACTCTATAGATTTCACTCATATTGTGAATGGAAAAATTTCCAACTTCCACAGTTCTATATTTAAGAGAGATAAAGCAGGAAGAAGGCATATATGATTTCAGGATATACAGAACCTTCCATGCTCTTGTAGGTGCTGGCATACTTGTCTTAGCTGTGCCACCTCCATAAGTGCTGCTACCTTTTCATTAGTGACCTGGTTGTCATGTCCCACAGTTAACATGCAGTCAGATTATTCTCAACCTTGAGCAATAAATATAGTAGTAAATGAAAGCGCCTGTTTCTCAATCACAAGCATACTTTCTCACAATCCAAACGTTCCTGTAATGAAGCTCTCAGCAATGTAGAAAAATGAAACATGTAGAATGAAATATTCAGACATAGAACACTGCAAAATACTCATGCAGTTACTTCCATATGAATTATGAAGTTGTGAACATCACTATCAATTCCCATTATGTTACGAACATATTGAAACAAAATCAACTTATATTAACGCCCACCATTAACCAAGTGCATCAGTGGGACTCAAAGGACAGAACAGGTAAACAATAACATCAATCATGAACCACTGGGCACAAACCCAGCAGAGTTGAAGAAATAATATTGAAACAAAACAATTGGTGTCTAATTATAGATAATTATGATATAGATTCTAATGATTTTAGCTTTATACAAGGACAACTAGAAGATACATTCAACAATGCTCTTGCCTCTGCCAGATGTGGTAAAAATTAAAATGCATAATGGTGCACAGTTAATATCTATCTTTTCCTTCTTTTTATTTTTTTTCAACAGAACGCATATCATGGGAAATTGTCTGGGCACTTCTCCTCATTTTGAAGATGGTACCTGGGGTACACCATTCAGTAGCAGTCTTGACAACCTAACCCGGCGGGGACATCAAGTGAGGCCCACAATATTCAGAGAGGGAGCCAGCTCAAAGAGTTGAGCCTGTGACCTCCTGCTTGCAATTCACAGCACTCGACCACTTGAGATATAGTTAATATTTATCTATATTGCCTGGCACCACAATAGAGAATGGAAGGCAAGTGTCCAAAAGATTTGAACCTCGGTATCCTCAACAAAGCTCCAAAAATGGGCAAGTTAAGTTGCATATCGTGTTGCTTTCATGTCAGTGTTGTGTATTTGATTTTGTTAGCAAATTGAGATACACAACACATTTTAATCATTGAATGATAGAAGGGAATTTCATTATCTTACTATGAGATTTGGAAACAGATTATTAGCATCACTCTCTGATGAAGTTTGTAGTGAGGATAGGTGCTTCTACGTTGGCTTGTGTTTAGCATATGGAAGTATCCTCAAATTGTAACTCTCTTTGTAAAAGTGACCTTTACAAAACTTTATGTAAAAGGTCACTTAGCCCAGGATTTTGTAGGGCCCATGGTATTTGCATAAAGTGAATGTTATATAAAAGAGTCAAGGAGAGTTAGTGAGACATATTGAGGAAGTTTGATCAATGAGTGATCAGATCTAAGAGAGGGATTCTCTTAGAGACTTTGGAGTGAGTGATTCATTTAAGCTAGGGTTTGTCATATTGCTGAAGGTTTTGACACAATTGCAGCAGGGGTGAGTCAAGAGTCTGATCCGGTGTGTGATATCCGGAAACCTGAATCTGTAAGGGCCGTTGCAAATATGCAACAAAAGACAAGCTGTTTGCTGGTTTTCCCCAGGAAGGGTATATCTTGTGTACTGTGTGGTTATGTGATCTATTCTGATGTGTATTTTCAGTTAGCTTTGACAGTGTATTACAGTTTAATGTTTCAAAGCTGCAGTATTTATGTTTGCTGGTTAAAATCTGAAAGCGAATAATTAAACTTAAGATTGATAATTGGATCTATTTAAGGGTTGAAAAACTAACACTCTCTGCCTCTAACATTTTCCATCAACATTCTTGGATAGGAACACATAAGCAATGAAGTTTAACACATGAACAACCCAAGAGAAGCAAAAAATAATAATAAACTCAATTAGGAACCAAAGTCTTTGAGCAGCCACAGTTCTTCAGATTCTCCAATTTTCCCATTCAAATCATTTTTTTTCCCTACTCAATTTTGAAAGAAAGGAAATGTTGTTATCTGGAACTGTTCTTGAAGAGAATGAAAATGCTTTTGCCTGTAGACCATCTCCATACTCCCTTTCAAGTAATGTTACAAATTACAATTATATCACCATAAAAAGATTGAGAACTTGGGAGTCACGGGCTTTGGTAAAGTTATCAATGATTTCTTTACGATAATTAGAGGCTAATAATTTCCGTGTTAATTTAAAACAATTTTCAGGTTTGATTTAGTAAAATCGACTTGTCTGAGGCAGTTATTACATTTTGCTATCATCTGTACAGAGAAATAACAAGCCATAGCAGGGATGGACATCGTGAATGCTACAGTAATAACAATATAAAATAAATTTCCAAAATAGAACATGTCAAAGTGTATTACTTGCAATAGCTTCTGCTGAAGTTCTTCAACTTTTTCCTCCAGAGCCGCATTTGTGTTTTTCTCTAGAAAATGCCTTTCCTCCTGTTGTGAAAGCAGCAACAGTGCCTGAACCTATTAGAAATTTCACCAACCAACCAGAGTAATTAGTATTTAGAATCTTATGCCTGGTAACAGATAGCATTGCAGATGAATGCTGAATAAGAAATAGATTCAAAACAACACAGAGGTTCCTACTTTTTCCTTTAAAGCTTGAGCAAGGACCGTCCTGCTGTCATCAGTATTTGACTGTTCTTCAGAACTAATGTTTAAGGAATCAGAATGCTTTTCCTGAAACAAGATAAATCCTTAATTAATTACAAGGGTAGTAAAACACACTCAGGAAGTCAGAATTCCTTTCCTACTCAAACAACAGCAGAATGGCATGAACACAAGACAGCAATTTGCACGTCAAGATGTTATGTTTATCTTTATGTCAAGACACTATTTCCACCATTTCCAAAGAAATCAAACTCGGGGAAAATATATCAGGATGGAATAGATCTCAGCCATCTTGTATTGTTATCAGTTCAGGTTTTGAACACATTTAGGACTTCATCATGATTTTATTCTGTGCATATCTAGTTTAATTGAAGACATGGAATACAAACATGAATCCATTTAAATACTGTCGTAAGCATCTCACTATTTATATTCAAAGCTGACTTGGGATTCTTGAATTTAACACTACAAGCTAGCTTTATTGGTGAGCTCTCAACCTATATATAATGTTGTTCAGACAAGAGAACACACCAATGTATCTCCACCAGAACATTCTGTATTTTCATTAACAACGGTGTTCTCACTTTCTTCTAGGCTTGTGCTCAGGCTGTCTCCATTCATATCAAAGGAACCAAAAGGAACCATTTTGCTCATAACCTGCAGCTTTACTTGAGTTTCAAGCTCTGCTATTGCTGCTTCCAGCCATTTACGCTCCTCCTCAACTAAATTCAGAACCTCATTTCTCTTCTGAACTTGGAAAACACGGAGAAGGGAGAGCTCATTCCTGATGGTGTCTTCTGATTGTTTCTGTATACAGTTACGAGAATTACAAGAAATAATTGCCAAACCAGATGACAGATGGAATTGAGCAGAAGCGACAACTATGTAAGAGAAATCTGAAATTGCATACCAGCTTTACATCAAGAGTACTGACCCTCTGCCGCAGGAGATCTTCAGAAGTGCGTGCCTGAAATATGGCCATATAGATTTAATAAGTGATGCAGTGACCATCTTTTGCTAACAAGAAGAAACAGACAAGTCAAAATGACTCAAATTTTAAACTTATCTTTGGTTAGAAAAAGCCTTACCTCTTCTATATGTTTGTGTTGTTTTTCTATCATGTCCCTAGATGCTGCCAATTCATCTTGCAAAGTGACCTAGACATGGAAGTTCAAAATTAAAAACATGAAAGGCTTTTAAAACAAGAATGTAGTTACTAGTGAATTCTGGCTGTATACTGAACAAGAAATATAAGGAAAAGCAACATGATGCTTTTGCAACATACAAATTTGATGATCAAGAACAAAGAACATTCCCCTGGAAAATGGTACAACTATGTAAGAGAAATCTGAAATTGCATACCAGCTTTACATCAAGAGCACTGACCCTCTGCAGCAGGAGATCTTCAGAAGTACGTGCCTGAAATATGGCCATATAGATTTAATAAGAGATGCAGTGACCATCTTTTGCTAACAAGAAGAAACATACAAGTCAAAATGACTCAAATTTTAAACTTATCTATGGTCAGAAAAGGCCTTACCTCTTCTAGATGTTTGTGTAGTTTTTCGATAATGTCCCTAGATGCTGCCAATTCATCTTGCAAAGTGGCCTAGACATGGAAGTTCAAAATTAAAAACACGAGAAGCTTTTAAAACAAGAATGTAGTTACTAGTGAATTCTGGCTGTATACTGAACAAGAAATATAAGGAAAAGCAACATACAAATTTGATGATCAAGAACAAAGAACATTCCCCTAGAAAATAGTACCAAAATCTATGGACACAACTTCTTTGTTCAAAAGAGACCCCCAAGGTCATACATAATAGGGCCTTTCAAGCCCTTGCCAACAACAACAATGGAATCCCACATAGGTTGGTAATAAGATGAGTAGTCAACATTGAAGGGGATATTTGCATCATACCACCATATAGCCATGTCTTCATAAGAAACTTCTTTGTATTGCTTATTCCAATGGTTATCTAAGGTAGGTTGAGTTTGACTCAGTTGAGAGCAATGTTATCGGAACCGGACCGGTCATCGAACTGGCGAAGCCCAAAATGTGAACCGGACCGGAACCGGCAAAAAACCGGGTAAAAAACCGGCTGACTAAAAAATACATAAAATATTCATATTTTGTAAAAAACATATATATTCATGTGCATACATATGAATCCAAACCATTAATACAAAAATATGCAAAGCTTCTCGTATATATAGCAAATATGGGTGCAAATATCCAAAATAGCACCTAGTGCAATACATCTCTGAGTTTCTGAACCAAAGTACATTAACAAAGAGGCTCCAAAGTACATCAGCAAAGTTTTATGAGTCCCCAGTCCAGACCGGCCGGTTCAGCCGGTTTTGGTCGGTTTTGGCCGGTTCCGGCCGGTTCCGTACCTGGTCTAGAAAAAAATCCGGTTTTTTGATTTTTTTTTGCTGACCGGACCGACCAACCCTGTAAACCGGTCAAAGAGGCCGGTTTTGCCGGTTCCGATAACACTGGTTGAGAGGCACTAGCAAAGGTGGAGGAAGGTGTAGGGAAATTGTTAATTTCACTTCCCTAAGCTTAATTCTGATTACTACTTTAAATAAGATGCATACACAAAACTAAATCCCAGATTTGATTTTATAAGCAACAATACATAAACCTGCGCAACCAAACAGAAAACCAATCACATAGTACACAAATATTTACCCTAGAAACCCCAATGGGGATATTTGCATCATACCACCATATAGCCATGTATTCATAAGAAACATCTTTCTATTGCTTATTCCAACGGTTATCTAAGGTAGGTTGAGTTTGACTCGGTTGAGAGGCACTAGCAGAGGTGGAGGAAGGTGTAGGAAAATTGTTAATTTTACTTCCCTGAACTTAATTCTGATTACTACTTTCAATAAGATGCATACACAAAACAAAATCCCAAATTTGATTTTATAAGCAACAATACATAAACCTACGTAGCAGAATAGAAAACCAATCACATAGTACACAAATATTTACCCTGGAAACCCCAATGGGGATATTTGCATCATACCATCATATAGCCATGTATTCATAAGAAGCTTCTTTGTATTGCTTTTTCCAATGGTTATCTAAGGTAGGTTGAGTTTTACTCGATTGAGAGGCAATAGCAGAGGTAGAGGATGGTGTAGTAAAATTGTTAATTTTAATTCCCTGAGCTTAATTCTGATTACTACTTTCTTTAAGATGCATACACAAAACTAAATCCTAGATTTGATTTTATAAGCAACAATACATAAACCTAGGCAGTGAAATAGAAAACCAATCACATAGTACACAAATATTTACCCTGGAAACCCCAATTGGGAAAACCAACAACTAAGGCTTTCTTCAATCTCGAGCCAGAGAGAAAAGATGGAATGTTTTACAATCAAGAATTTCACAAGTAGAGAAACTTAATGCCTTGAAAGTCATGCCAGATCTATGGGACAAACCCTAGCTCCACAACAGCTGCAACGGAAGCTCTGAGGAATGTGCCCCCTGCTCTGCTCTGCTATGAAATGTGTGATTGACTACTTGTGCCAATCTCTAGAAGAAGTGACTCCCTCTCTCTTTGAAGAAGTGTGCTCTTTGCCTCTACTATCCTCCCAATAGTAGAAGTGCACCACACTTCTCTTCTTTGCTCCCATTGATGAAGATATATGTATTTGGCTAAGTCACCTGACACGGGGACACGGGACACGAAGGACACGGGGATTCGAGGTGTCCGACACGGGCACGGTGACCCCGGAATCAGGACACGTAGGATACGTTTTATATACATATATAAATTTTTTTTAAATATATATTAAAATTTAAAAATATAGACATATAGATCCAAAAATATTTAGAAACTAGAACATTTACAAATATTCAATAGAAATTAGAAT
>LPNX011233352.1:200222-224267 GCA_001517045.1 Pseudotsuga menziesii
ATCTCTTCCATTATATTTTTTTGGCAGACAATATGTGTTGTATATTTCTTCAAGTTTTTATTCCACCATTGCAACAGATCCTCATGGTATGGAACAGCCCACAGATCAAGGCATGGAATTTGCAATTAGTAGGTTGTGTAGATCATGGTTTTATTTGAAAACCCCTGAGAAAACAGAAATTACTAATTAGCAATCCCAAGATTACGTGTCCTGTTTTTTGGGCACGTGTCCGATTTTCGGGACACGATGTCACTGCGTGTTCGATTCGTGCATGAGTGCGTGTCCCGTATTAGGATTCGTCCGAAGGTCGAATCCCCTTCGTGTCGGACACGAATCGTGTCCGATTCGTTCCCCACGGGACACGAGGGGGGTATAGAGCGAATCCGGTTTCTTAGGTATTTGGACATACACACTTTGTCACAAACATAAATAAAATATAAACTAATAATTAATTAATAAATTATCATTATTCTAAGAGGACATGGCTCCTCTCAAGAGGGTGCATAACAATTTATAAAAGAGGCCCTCAATGTAATATTAATCATCTTTTCAATCATTATTCAATATATATTATTTATGAAGATGGATCTCTTCTTTATCCGAATATGGATTCTCACATAACACCGAATACAGTGTTCCATTTGGTATCAAAGCGGTTGCTCCTCCCTGAGCTCAGATTTGGCTTTTTCTTCTCAACACTCGGTTCTCACTTTTACACTCCTTCTGCATCCATCTCCCAACTTTTTGTGACCATCTCTTCCAAATCCAACCAAATTTGATTATTCCACATTCCAGCCATTCCATTTGCGCCCCATCCACGTGAGAAAACCTCCATCTTGTTCCCCTCGCTGCTATCACGCCCTCCCTATTGTGCGCACCCACTTTCCACCACTACAATGCTTCTTTGCATCGCCAGCCATCCTCCCACTCTACCTCCCCACCTATTTCCTCCTTCTACCCTCGCAACTCTTCTCAACCTCTCATTATTGTCCACCTCTGTCACCTTCACGTTGACACACCTACGTACTACCTCCAACCATATGCTCACTCCTATCGGCTCTCTCTTCTAACCCACTGCACTACTCTTAAGAGTGCGCATCTCTTCCCTCTTGCACTGATCCCTCTGCACACTCCTCTACAATTCCCTCCACGCACCTTCCCAAGTTAACCACGCGTCTAGTCGTCGCCACCTTTTCCTGTGATTCCCTCCTGCGATCCATCTTTCGCCTCCTTCACGCTCCCTCGCCTATGCGGCCTCCTTCACGCTCCCTTTGCCTGCGTTGCCTCCTTAAACATCCTTCCTGCACTCCACTACCAAACCACCACCTGCAACCCCTGGGACCCCCTCATCCCCACTCTCTGTTGCCTTGTTTGCTCCGCATGCCCTCCATGCTAAACATGTGTTGCATCCTTGCATCTCCACCTCCGCTTGTAATCTACCATTGTCGCCTCCATCTACGCTCCATACCTTACCCTACGTGATACAAAAACAAAATTTAATTAAAATATATATATTATTATAATAATATTATTATTATTTATTTAAAAAAAATTATCCAAATTTTAAAAACAAAATATACAAATATAATAATTTGTATGTTATATATATATATATATATATTCCCCTTCACTCCATAAGCCAAAATAACGTCGAAATACACACATCCACATACAAGGACCAAGACCATGGCTGAAATAAAAGACCAAATCGAGAAATTGGAGAAGGACATCAAGGCCCTTGTTGCTAACCAAAAAAGCTTGAAGGAAGAAATAAAAATCCAGTGCTTCAGAAAAAAATCAAATAGGAAGATGTTTTCTAATCTGATAATAGGTGATTCAGGTTTCAAGATTCAAGGGCTTTCAGTATTGCTTATAACTGGTTTCATCAATTTTGGTGTGACAAATCAAACACCGCAAGTCTCTTTCAATTTTGTTGTTGAGGATTCGATGTTAGTTCTTTCTTATGAATTTGTTGATATCAGATTTTGTGAAATATTGGATATTTCTGAAGCTATATCAGATTATGAAGCTCAAGCATTCACTCTCTACCGTCTCGGTAGAGAGCAAAGTTTGGATCTGATAAGAATCTTTTTGGATCTAATAATATGTGATTCAGGTTTCAAGATTCAAGGGCTTTCAGTATTGCTTATAACTGGTTTCATCAATTTTGGTGTGACAAATCAAGCACCGCAAGTCTCTTTCAATTTTGCTATTGAGGATTCAATGTTAGTTCTTTCTTATGAATTTGTTGATATTAGATTTTGTGAAATATTGGATATTTCTAAAGCTATATCAGATTATGGAGCTCAAGCATTTGCTCTCCACAGTCCCAAGGCTTCTCTACCTTTGGTCACATGCTCATCTCCTCAGAAAACTAGTAAAGAGGGAGACATTCTGCATCCGCCTAGACACTTGGTCCTAACACTTGGGGCTGATTTTACCACGCATGGTTTGCTGTTCAAGGCTGACATATTTCAAGTTCTTGAGTGTTCCTCACATGGTTTGAACTCTCAAGAACTTTTACCCTCTCTTCAACTGATTTCAACTGCTCTACATGGGTCCAGTTTTCACCGTGCAACTGTTTATATTTTTTATTCAGTTGGGTACATTGTTCTTCTTCCAAAGAGGAAGATTCCTCCAGACATAAGCATGTTGTTTGGATTCATGGGTTCACCTGCACAGAAGAACCAAGATACTGCTGCTGCATAGTAGCAGCAAATATTTTCACAAGTTTTTTCAAAATTTGTATTTCTGCTTATTTTGAGTGGGGGTTTTTCCCATGAGGTTTTCCCCTGTTTCCTCGGTTACATTTTTTACTATCTTTTAGATTGTATTTGGGTGACCTATGGTCTTGTTACCAGGGCCCACAGTTGTCCAAGTTAGGATTCAAGGGGGGTGTGAGTATTATTAATCCTCCCTTGACCATACTGTCTATTAGATTATACTTGCCTAACTTAGGAACCTTAATTCACTATTTGGGTCCACTAGTACCATTGGGTCCACTTGGCCTAATGGGGCCACTTAGATCAATTACTAGAGTGTGGGGAACACTGCTAGAGGTTAATTGTCACTTACTGCATGTGCATGCATTAGTTTGGGCACCTACTAGACCAATCCCTACATTTTAGGAGCAACTGGGAGTCTCAGCACCAACCTCCATCAGTTAGGTGGAGTTGGAACTAGTTAGTCTTAGTTAGCCCCCAGTTACATTCAGTTACTTCACAATCAGTTAGCTAGTGCTAGCAATGCATGGCTGCATGGGGAGGAGCGCTTCTCCTACCTACCACACTCAGTTGCACTGAGTTAACTAGTTGTAACTAATTGATTGAGTTGTTGGACATTAGGGAGTTGATCTTTGGACTCATACTTTGTCAGTTACTTCACAATCAGTTACCTAGCGCTAGTAATGCATGGCTAATGCATGTCTGCGTGGGGAGGAGCGTTTTTCCTACCTACCACACTCAGTTGCACTAAGTTAACTAGCTTACACTGATTGATTGAGTTATTGGACATCAGGGAGTTGATCCTTTGGACTCCACTATTGATTGAGAGACCATGAGTTAGAGATTCAATTAGATATAGTCTGATCCACTTGGTAGATTCGAATTGCTACCTAATGCATTCGAATTCTTCCTATTTGTAACCTATTGTACATTGGATATTATTATTGTGAATGATACTGTAAATTCTTGAGCAATACTTGTTCGTTTCCTGTGTGGTTTGTTTTGTTCAATTTGTATCTTCATTCTCCATTATTTTGCTGCAAACATTATTAGAACTATATGCTTGAAGATCTAATTGGCATTCAAATTCTAATAGCAATTCCATACATTCACTCCTAGGTTGCAGAATGCCTCAGGTGCATTCTTGCATCTCCTCCCGTTCCTCAGAATTTTTTTGTTTTGATTGGTGGCATTCATGAATGCATCGAAGCTCTCGATGAAGGAAATGCATGAGAAAACGCCCCCAAGTTCCTGACTTTAGAGGGTAAAAGTTCCCAACCATCTGAAACAATTTCTGATGGATTTGTAACGTTCCCTACAAGCTCCCAAGTTCCCTGAAACGTCAGAACTAGTTTCCTAAAGGTTAGTTCCCATGTTAAATAGGAAATTACTAAATGAAGAGAGAATACATGAAGTCCTCCAACCCCTAAATTGTACCTTATACACTAAAATTCTCGAGCTTAAAAACAAGAATGAGGAGATCGAAATTCAACATGCCACATTTGAACAAGAAATAGAGACACATCTCGACTCTTGGGCAAAGGTTGTCAAAGGTGGGGACAAAATAGATTTACATTTATTAATTATTAGCAGTAAATACAATTCAGCGTAGGGACAAGTGAATACTCTATCACGAGCGCTAGATAGAGATCACTGCACCAACTTGACAATGTAGCAACTTAGTTTTCTAGAGAAAACTTCTACTCAACCATGTATATGTATGGTTGAGAGGAAATAGGAAAGTCATTAACAACTCTTTACGGAGAGGATCCCATGTTTTCAAAATAGATTTACATTTATTAATTATTAGTAGTAACTGGAATTCAACGTAGGGACAAGTGAATACTCTATCACGAGCGGTAGACAGAGATCAATCCACCAACTTGACAAGGTATCAACCTAGTTTTCTAGAGAAAACTTTGGGTCAACCATGTCTATGTAAGGTTGAGGGGAAATAGGAATGTCGTTAACAAGTCTCTAAGGAGAGGATCCCATGTTTTCAAAAAAATGCACAAATAAATAAATAAACGATAAAGATGAAATGATCTCACAGACGACGATGGGTGGGTCAAGAACATATTTAATTCAAGAACTACTCATAGAAAAGTTTTATGACATTGCGACTTCAATTTGCTTTGACGTTACAGTTCCATAGATTCACTCCTCGGCTGCAGAATGCCTCAGGTGCATCCTTGCATCTCCTCCTCTTCCTTGGAAATTTCAGTTTTGATTGGTGGTAATCATGAATTCATGGAAACTCTCGATGAAGGAAATGCACGAGAAAACGCCCCCAAGTTCTTGATTTTAGAGGGTAAAAGTTCCCAGTAAGTTCCCAACCATATGAAACGGTTTCTGATGGATTTGGAACGTTCCCTACAAGTTCCGAAGTTCCCTGAAACGTCGAAACTAGTTTCCTAAAGGTTGGGAGCAATTCCCATGCTACATAGGAAATTACTGAATCAAGAGAGAGTACAGGAAACCCTCCAACCCCCAAATTATGTCTTATACGCTAAAATTCTCAAACTTAAAAACAAGAATGAGGAGATCAAACTCCAACATGCCACATTTGAACAAGAAATAGAGACACGTCTCAACTCTTGGGCAAAGGTTATCAAAGGTGGGAGAAAAAATAGATTTACATTTATTAATGATTAGTAGTAACTGCAATTCAGCGTAGGGACAATTGAATACTCTATCACGAGCGGTTAGAGATCAGTGCACCAACTTGATAAGGTAGCAATTTAGTTTTCTAAAGACAACTCTGAGTCAACCATGTATATGTATGGTTGAGAGGAAATAGTAAGGTCATTAACAACTCTCTAAGGACAGGATCCCATGTTTTCAAAATATATTTACATTTATTAATGATTAGTAGTAACTGCAATTCAGCATAGGGACAAGTGAATATTCTATCACGAGCGGTAGACATAGATCAATGCACCAACTTGACAAGGTAGCAACCTAGTTTTCTAGAGAAACTCTGAGCCAACCATGTATATGTATGGTTGAGAGGAAATCAGAATGTCTTTAACAATTCTCTAAGGAGAGGATCCCATGTTTTCAAAGACATGCACAAACAAATAAAAAAGCGATAAAGATTAAATGATCTCACGGACGATGATGGGTGGGTCAAGAACATATTTAATTCAAGAACTACTCATAAAAAAGTTTTATGACATTGTAACTTCAATTTGTTTTTATGTTACAGTTCCATACATTCACTCCTGGGCTACAGAATGCCTCAAGAGCATCCTTGCATCTCCTCCTCTTCCTTGGAAATTTCAGTTTTGATTGGTGGCAATCATGAATGCATGGAAGCTCTCGATGAAGGAAATGCACGAGAAAACGCCCCCAAGTTTTTTATTTTAGAGGGCAAAAGTTCCCAGTAAGTTCCCAGTAAGTTCCCAACCATCTTAAACGATTTCTGATGGATTTGGAACGTTCCCTACAAGTTCCCAAGTAACCTGAAAAGTCGGAACTAGTTTCCTAAAGGTTGGGAGGAGTTCCCATGCTACATAGGAAATTACTGAATGAAGAAAGTACATGAAGGCCTCCAACCCCCAAATTATGCCTTATACATTGAAATTCTCAAACTTAAAAACAAGAATGAGGAGATCGAAATCCAACATTCGACATTTGAACAAGAAATAGAGACACATCTCAACTCTTGGGCAAAGGTTGTCAAAGGTGGGGACAAAGCCCCCCTCGCCTCAGCTCGCCCTCTTGTGGCGATCAAGGAAGTTGTACAAGCCAAGCAAATAGAAGAGTGAAATCGATGAGCTCAAGAATTGAACTTGAAGGTAAGGGTTTTCCCTCACCCTATCATTCCTAGAACCCCATGTAAGTGGGCACCATGTTCCTCCGAGACTACATCGAGCTTCCTAGTATTCCTCTTATGAGAGCCTGGTCAAATCACGATTTTACATTCTTCATATAGTGTAGGTCAACGAGCAACCGACTTCGGGCTCTTAGAGCTAAGCGAAGGTTGTTCTCTCTCCCTAGTAAGATTTTCCTTGATGCTGATTGATATCACACAAAGTGTAGCTACCAATAAAGGTACCCTATCCAGGACAGTAGAGAAAAGGTAGCTAACCGGTGACACCGCAAGGGCCTCGTCCACTACTAATGAAAGGTACTTGTCACAACGGACAGGCTCTTGGCACTTTAGATCAATCCGACGAAGGATCAAGGGGGTGACCCTCGAGCCTTATGAAGGCTAGTGAACCTACTCAAGACACTCTAAGGGGTTTGCAATGAGTACAAGAGGTAAATAATGATTAAGTCAGTTTAAGTCTAGAGAATGAATGTGGTAGGTGAGGTTAAAACCAAGTCAAGGAGACTTAAGATAATGAAAAAATTTTATTCTTCTTAGCAACATCGAGAGCCATTCTCTTACGAGAATGGGGACACCTAGTCCGGGACCACGATGTGGACTCAACCTAATGTTGAGTAATCATTATGTTGAATGATGATATCTAGTCCTTGACTATGATATGGACCCAGCTCTGCCCTGGGGAGACTCAACCCTATGTTGAGTGACCATTCTGTTGAATGGTAGACAACTGGTCTTGAACCACGATGTGGACCAGTCTAGTACTGGTAGACTCAGCTTAGTTCTAAGTAGCCATTCTCTTGGAGAATGGAGGCGCTTGGTCTGTTACCAAGTATTTGACCTAGGGTCAAATTATGCAGCTCATGGCTGAGGCAACTGGTCTGTTACCAGGAAGGCACTATAAGCCCTAGTCTTGGTCTAGGCATGTGTGACACTCTAACCCTTGGTTTATGGGCTTTGTGTTCTTCTCCAATGCTTAGCTACCCTTGGTTAAGATACCCTAGTACTTGATCTTGGTGTCACACAGAGTGTGAGATAAAAGCATTAGTTGGTCTGTTACCAAGTATTTGACCTAGGGTCAAATTATGCAGCCCATGGCTGAGGCAACTGGTCTATTACCAGGAAGGCACTATAAGCCCTAGTCTTGGTCTAGGCATGTGTGACACTCTGACCCTTGGTTTATGGGCTTTGTGTTCTTCTCCAAGGCTTAGCTACCCTTGGTTAAGATACCCTAGTACTTGATCTTGGTGTCACACAGAGTGTGAGATAAAAGCATTAGTAACTCTCTTAGTTTATGATGATGTACTTTGAATGGAATTAAAAGACCACAGGTAATGACCACAAGGGCACTTGGAAAAAGGCTAAAAGCAAAAGACAAAAATACATAAAGACTTTTGGATCACAAGTAAAAGTCAAAAATACATAAGGACTTTTGGTAAAAGTCAAAAATACATAAAGGATCTTTTTGAAGGCTAAAACTAAAAGTGAAAATTAGAAAAGAATAAAATAATTTTATTCTGCTCTTTATAATTTTGGTCCACTTACAAGTGACTCAAGGATATAAAAGAAGATCAAGCCCATTCATTATTACACACACACTTGACCTCATAGGTACAACTACTCCATGAGAAGATCTTACAGGTTTGAAGAAGAAAGTTTTATGATTGTGCCCTAGCATTGATGAGTCTAGCAAGGGCATCATCATCATCCTCATCTATTGAAGAAAAACCCTAAGCTAGGGTTTCATCAGAAAGTTGCAGCAGCTGGATTTTTTAGTTGATTTTTGAGTTAGGGTTTCACCCTATTTTTCTTCTTCTTCATTTTCGGGCAGATCTCCTTCACCGAGCAGCCTCCAGACATTTACAAGCAGCCCTCCACCTTCACGGGTTGCTCGTCTTCTTCACGGGCAAGTTTCTGCCCTCTTCATTTTCTCCTCGGGCATCCTTTAGCAGGTGCTCGTGAGGGGTTTGAGCTGCTGCTCAACCCTCAGGCTGTTGCTCCACCCTCAGGCAACATACTAAGCATACCCAGGAGGGTGTTGTAGCAGCACAGACCCTCGGGCATCCTGTTGGGCACACCTGGGAGGGTGCTATAGCAGCACAGACCCTCGGGCAGCCTGTTGGGCACACCCGGGAGGATCTATGGTTGCACAGGCCCTCAGGCATCCCTACGGGAAGGCTATTAAACCCGTCGGGCAGGGTAAAACTATCTGGGAAGAACCCACACAGAAAAAAAAGACGGGTAACAATGTGGTCGGGTAGATCTGGGCACTTCGAGCTGTACAGACAGGTAGCAGGGCTAGAATTTGGGGCAGCAGGCAGTGTGGACTAACAATCGGGTAGAGCAGAGGCATTCCAGGTAGACTGACAGGTCTTTTCAAGGAGCCTTATTTTCTTGTTGGGCAGGAGAGAGAAAAAGGGTTTTAAGCCCTAATTTCTGGAAAAGCCCTAATTGGGCAATTTTGATGTAAATTGGAAATTTTGATCTTTTGTTATTGTGGTTAACCTTATTGGGGTTTGTGGAACTTTTTGAGGAATTTCAATCATCTCATTTACTAGATGAGTTACTAAGGTTTCCCAGTGAAAAACTCGTGTCCAATGTGTTGATGTGATGAATGTTATTTTACTGCACTTGTCATTTGTTTAAAGTTAGTCTGCAAATTTTAAGTATTCATGCTAAATGCTAAAATTCAACATGGTATCAAACCTTAGCATGCGAAAACACAGTAAAGGGGCAGTACTGTTGTTTTCCTAGACCTTGGGATAAGGTTTGCAGACTTAACATTTGACTAAGTTGCAGAGATGGCCGTCAATGTTTTCAGATTGGAAGAGAAGCTCTATGGTTCAAACTTCAGCCAACTACAACTCCTGGAAGGCCAAGTTAAGAGTCATTCTAGAAGAGAATGACTTGGATGACATTGTTTTTAATGTCAATGAAGAGCCAACATCTAATGCTGGCAGGCTTGCTTACAAGAGGAAGCAAGGTAAGGCCAGAAGGATCATCTATGATTCTGTCAAAGAGACGGTAATGCCCAATATCACAGCTTTGAAGACTGCTAAATAATGCTTTGATGCTTTGGCCAACCTATATGAAAAGAAGGCTCCGCATCAGAAGAGAGTCTTGAAGAAAAGGCTACGAACTTTGAAGTTGAACAAGGATGAAGGGGTAGTTTCTTTCTTCACAAAGATTGCACATGTAAGAGATCAACTCATTGCTATTGGTATTACTGTTGATGATGATGACCTTGTGCAAACTGTGGTTGATGGTCTCCCAAGATCTTGGGAAACCTTCATGGCATCTATTAGTGGACGTGAGAATCAGCCAACCTTTGAAAGGCTTTGGCATGATTGCATAGAAAAAGAGGGAAGGACCTCAGGAAAAGTAATCAAGGAGGATAACCTTGCACTTGCAGCAAAGTCAAAGAAGTTTAAGAAGCCTTTCTATCAGCAAAAGAAGGGAAAGAAACCTCAAGGTAAGTTCTCTGACATGTCAAAAGTGGAATGTTATAACTGCCACAAGTTTGGACATTTTGCTAAAGACTGCAAGCAAGCCAAGAAGAAGCCTAAGCGATCAAGCATCTGCTGCAGAAGCTGTGGAAGAAGAAGAAGAAGAAAGCCAAGGCTAAAGAAGAACCTAGAAGAGAGTACTACTTGGTTTCAACACTCTCTAGTTTCACCAACATTGATACTGCGTGGTTGGTGGATAGTGGTGCCTCCAGGCACATGACAGGTGACCGTAGAGCTCTCACCAGTTACAGGAAAAAAAGTTCACCACACAATTAGAACTTGGAGATGACTCTACTTACAAAATTGAAGGAGTTGGCTCAACCTCACTTCAACTTGACTCAGGTACGGTTCTTCATATTGATGATATCTTATATGTTCTTGGTTTAACGAAGAATCTTCTTTCTGTTGCTGGCTTAGAAGACAAAGGCTACAGAGTCCTCTTCATGGACAAGAAAGTCTTTCTATGGGCAAAGAATGAAGATATAAGCTCAGCAGTACAAATTGGGGCTCGAGAGGAAGGCCTTTACAGGGTTTCCAAAGATTCCACTCATGCTTTGGTACATCACACAATTGAACCATGTGAACTTTGGCATAGAAGGTTTGGACACCTTCACTACACAACTCTCCCATGATTGCAGAAGATGGTTACAGGTATGCCAGAAGTATCTCCAAAACATGAAGGAATCTGCAAAAGGATGTGCTCTAGGTAAGAACACTAAGAAATCATTTCCCAAAAGCAAGAATAGATCTAAAGGAATTTTGCATTTGATTCATTCTAACATTTGTGGGCCTATGTCTTCACCCTCCTTGAGTGGGTGTTTATATTATGTCTTGCTTATTGATGATCACTCTCGGAAGTCATGGATTTACTTCCTCAAGGCCAAGAGTGAAACCTTTGACAGGTTCAAAGAGTTCAAGACACTGATTGAAAATCAGACTGGCAGACACATCCGTATCTTGAGATCAGATAACGGAGGTGAGTATGAATCTAATGAGTTTGACGATTTTTGTCGGAAGGCAGGAATCAAGAAAGACCTGAAAGTACCTTACAACCCTCAGCAGAATGGGGTTGCAGAAAGGAAAAATAGAACGATCTATGAAGCTGCTAAAGCTATGATCATTGATCTAGATCTTCCTCTATCTTTGTGGGCTGAAGCTACAGGTACCATTGTGTATATTCAGAATAGAAGCCCTCATGCTATCTTGGGGGAGAAGACTCCAGAAGAAGTCTTTGCCAAGAAGAAACCTGCAGCTGATCACATGAGGGTTTTTGGCACTCCTGTGTACGTTCATGTGCCAAAAGAAAAGAGGACTAAGCTAGAACCCTCTGGTAAGAAAGGTATATTTGTCGAGTACAGTGATTGCTCGAAGGCTTATCAAGTCTATATACCGCGACAAAGGTACATTGAGGTCAGCAAAGGTGTGATCTTCCATGAGGAAGCTGTGTTTCGTAAAACACTAGAGCTTTCAAAGCAAGATGAAATTTCTCCACTTGAGTTTCCAGATTCAAAAATTCAGAGCGAGGAAGAGGAATTTGAGGACCAAATTCCAAATGGACTTGAGGACACTGAAAGTCCACCAAAAGATCTACTTGAAGTTCCTCCTTCCAAAAGGAGACCTGCTTGTTACCGAGAGACGGTACACGAAGGCGAGAAGCATAAAGCTCCTCCCGGGACTTTCGGAGAAAGCATAAGACCACAAAAGTACTCCAGTCTAGTGAGTCAGTTTATCAGTGCAAAACCTTCATCATACGAAGAAGCAACAAGTAAACAGGTATGGGTTGATGCCATGATTGAAGAGTACAAGTCAAACATGAAGAATGATGTTTAGGAATTTGTTCCCAGACCAATAAGAAAGTCAGTCGTGCCTTCCAGATGGCTTTATAAGATCAAGCATGCTGCAGATGGCAGTGTGGAGAAGTATAAAGCCAGATTCGTAGCTCGTGGCTTCACTCAGAAAGAAGGCATTGACTATGATGAGACATTTGCTCTTGTTGCCAGGCATACCACCATTAGAACCATCATTTCACTAGTTGCAGTATTCAAATGGAAGTTACATCAGATGGATGTAAAGACAACTTTTCTCAATGTTAAGATTGAGGAAGAAGTTTATATTGAACAACCTGAAGGCTTTGTGACTCATGGGAACAAGACCCGTGTATGTAAACTGAGGAAAGCCTTGTATGGACTGAAACGGGCTCCAAGAGTGTGGTATGCCAAGATGGATGGATTTCACCATAGCTTGGGGTTTTCCAAAAGTACCATTGATTCTAACTTGTACATTAAGGTTGTTCATAATCATGCCTTGATACTTGTTATATATGTAGATGACTTGTTTCTTACAGGTGATGAATAGTTGATGGATCGGTGGCTTACCTTTGTATTCGAGATGAAATATCTCGAATTGATGCATTACTTCCTTGGCTTAGAGGTCTGGCAAAAGCTAGACGAGATCTTCCTGACACAAGGAAAGTATGCAGTGGATATCTTGCAGAGATTTGGGATGCAGGACTGCAAGTCCATGAGCATACCCACGACTACCAACTTGACAAAGTTGCGGGACTCAGCCACCAGTTCACAGAGTGTGGACTCTACTTTGTACATATAGCTTATTGGAGCCCTGATGTATCTCGTGCATACGAGACCAGACATCTGTTACACAGTGAATGCATTGAGTCACTTCATGTCCGATCCGAAGCACATACACTTGGTAGCCACCAAACATGTACTCAGATATGTGCGAGGTACTATCACTTATGGTCTCAGGTATACTTCCAGCAGTGGAGTATTGTTCTCTGGATATTTAGATTCAGATTGGGCTGACAGTGCAGTTGACCGAAAAAAGTACCTCTCATTATTGCTTCAATATGGGATCAACAATGATCTCTTGGTCGAGAAGGAAGCAGCATTCCACAGCTTAGAGTACAACTGAGGCGGAGTATATTGCTGCAAGTGATGCATGCAAGGAAGCAGTTTGGCTCAGAAAACTGATATCTGATCTGTTCGGAGGAAAGCTTGACTCAACGATCATCCATTGCGATAATCAAAGTTGCATAAGGCTTTCGGAGAACCCATTGTTTCATAATAGATTGAAACACATAGAAATGAGGTATCATTTCATTAGAGACCTAGTGCAGAGAGGTGCTCTGAAGTTGCAGTACATTCGTACAAATGAACAGATCGCAGATATCTTGGCCAAGCCTTTGTCAGCATCAAAGTTCGTGTACTTTTGTGACAAGCTTGGTATGGCAAAGAATGCCTCTCTCCCTGAGAGGGAATGTTGATTTTTTTGAGTAGCATCGAGAGCCATTCTCTTAGGAGAATGGGAACACCTGGTCCAGGACCACTATGTGGACTCAACCTAGTGTTGATGTTGATGTATTTTCAACTTCGGAATGCATTCACTTGTATATCTTATGTATTGTACCCCGATGTTTATTCCGGGAAGTATCTATAATGTAATTGAGTCATGTCATGCCCCGATGTTCCGATCGGGAGATTCAATAATGTAAACAAGTCATGTAAAGTCATTGAGGTAAACCCTCCATTGTAAGTCGGGGCAATAGTCCCCACAATTGTGTCAAGGTTAACCCTCTTTGTTGATTGGAACGCAAAGTCCCTACAGTTGTGGGGCACTAGGGTTATTAGACTCTCCTAGAGATGTCAGCACTAGTAAGTAATGGTTAAGTGGGGCCGACATGTTGAAGTGGACATTAAGTGAACGAAAGAATATAAACAGAGAGTGAGCCTCTCTATTTATCATACACACACTCACTCACTAGAGCGCATGAGTGAGAGAGGATAAGCTCTCTCAAGTGTGAGAGAGAGAACAAGTTGTGGAGATCATCTTTTCTGTTTTCGGGTTTTACTGCTGCCATTGGTGCTCATTTTATCTCTGAGGAAGTTGTGGGGTTTTCTCCTTCATGGTTTTCCCGAGGAAAATTCTTTGTGTCTCTTGTCTCATGTTTATTGCTGTGCATGTTATTCTCTCAAATAAGATACTAAGATCATATTGCTTAAATCATAAAAATCTAACATGGTATCAGAGCTAACCTGAGAAGAAGACATTGTGTAGCTGCAGAAGCTAGAGCTTCTTACTTTTTGGGTCTCTCTCCACAATCCATCAGCAAAAGTATGCTAGGATGACTCTCCATTGAAGGGCGCATCTTTTTGTCTAAGCGGAATTCAATTCCAGGCATTTTCAGTTTTTGGTGCAGGAAATTAGGGCCTTTTACAGAAGAAGAATTTTTGATTGAGCCCAGCATAGGATTGCTCTCCTCATCAAAATCGAAGTTTAGAGACCTGGGTTGAGATTTCTGGTTGGGTGAAACTCCGGGAAAGTCAAACTCTAGTTTGACCCCGAGCTAGAAAAACCCTAAATACTAAAACTGATAAGTTTTGGTACATTCGTTGTATCTCGGGATTGCAGAAGTCTCAGGGGCCGAAACTTTCACAGGTCAAAGATAAAATCCTGATGTACACTGTGTCCAAGTTTCAGCCTTAGAATTCGCTATATTCTAGGAGATATGATTCCTCAAAGTTAAGGTTCCAGCCTCTTCCAAGATTCATCCCTAAACAGGATACCTGGAGAGAATTGCTATATCTTGGGCTACGGAGGTCCAAATGAAATTTCTGAAGATGTTCCAAAAAGGGCATGGACTATAATTTCTGTGGTAGAAGTTTCAGACCTCGAAGATAAAACAATGACATGTGGCAGTCCATACAACTTCACTATGCTGAACAGTCCTAAACAGGTCACCTTGGGAAAACAATCATAAGTCCCAATTGGTGAAACCAATTCTGATGAAAGCTGTGGTGTTGGAACAGGTACAGGCGAGGCTACCTCAGTGCGAAGTTTCAAACACAGAGGAGCAGTAATTTCGAATATACCTCAGAAACAGTATCAGGCATTTCTGCAGAAGAAATTGGAAAACTAGGACTTCCTGTTCCGAGAGCTTCTCTCCATTGTTTTCAGAAAAGGAGTACATTGGACAGCTCACCTTGAAGATATCTATCTTTCAATCCAATTAGATCTGAAAGATTCTGAGTTTTGAAAATTATGGTTTCTCTAACAAACCCTAGATCAACCAGCTCCGGAACCAGGACGAACACCTCAAATCGGTAAGATCTAATCTTTTGCTATTTTCATTTGAGGTTCTCATTTCAAAGTGATCTATCACATCAGCTTGATGATAAGCTTGGTGAAGCTGACAACTTCCAAGCATGGAAGTATATGATCTCTCTGAAGAAAATGAATTGGACACCTACATAAGTAGAGAGGTTCCAGTTCCAGAGGGAAATAAGGCTAAAAGCCTTACACCAGAAGAACTTGGTCAAGGCCATGAAGATCATTGCTGATTCAATCACGGATCACATTATAGCACAAGTATCTTCCCTAAAGACACCGAAAGAGATGTTTGATTCCTTGACCAAGCTATTTGAAGGGAAGAACATAAATCAAAATGACATTGGGAAAACAGTTGAAGAATGTGAAGATCCAGAATCCAGAGACCATACAGTCATACTTTACGAGGGTCTCTCAAATCAAAGAACAACTCATAGCACTAGAAGAAGAAGTGGAGAATGCAGAAGTGGTGATAGCCACCCTGAATGGCCTCCCAGGATCATGGGATTCATTCATGCAAGGAATGTGTGCCAGAAGGAAGTGATTACTTTCAGCAGACTCTGGGAAGAAGAAGAAGCTTGACTCATAATAAGAGAAGAGAAGATGAGAGCAACTGAAGATCAAGCTCTCACCATCCAAAGAAGATCCCTCAAGCGATGAGGAATATGAAGGAATCAACTCTTGAAGAAACTCTTATCCATCTTAAGCATTTGGATAAGAAATGATGAATGAAGAATATGATGAAGCAGAAGGCTCAAGAAGGAGTCTACCCACGAAACAAATAAAGATAAGTATTCAATTGTCATTTTCATGATATTGTTTTGTTATGCATTTGTTTATATCCAGTTGATGTATTATGCATGGTAGAATGTTTGCATTAATGACAGTATACTACTAATACGCATGTGATGGGTAAGTAGCTCATGGTGCTATACAACTCTCCATTGCTACTTATCTAGAATGAAACCTCTTGCTAACATATTGGATTAGTGCACAATCTCAATGTTGTCCTGGTAGAGATGGAAGGCATCTAGAAAGTTTCCGTGAGATATGGATGATTGTTGTATTGGCTAAAATAGTTGCATAATCATATATCTTGATGCAAAAAAAAATTTCATTATGAATATGCCTTATGAAATGTTTCTAACCATACAACTAATGCATTTGACTTGTAGGAAAGATCGCGTACAATAACCTACAAGAGTATTCAATTGTCATTTTCATGATATTGTTTTGTTATGCATTTGTTTATATTCAGTTGATGTATTATGCATGGTAGAATGTTTACATTAATGACAGTATACTACTAATACGCATGTGATGGGTAAGTAGCTCATGGTGCTATACAACTCTCCATTGCTACTTATCTAGAATGAAACCTCTTTGCTAACATATTGGATTAGTGCACAATCTCAATGTTGTCCTGGTAGAGATGGAAGGCATCTAGAAAGTTTCCGTGAGATATGGATGATTGTTGTGTTGGCTAAAATAGTTGCATAATCATATATCTTGATGCAAAAAAAATTTTTAATATGAATATGCCTTATGAAATGTTTCTAACCATACAACTAATGCATTTGACTTGTAGGAAAGATCGCATATAATCACCTACAAGAAAAGAAGGATGAGACTTGTTCCGAAGAACAAGTGACGACATATAAAGAATAATATGACGAATGCAGCGTCATCATTGATGCAGAACCTTCCAGCTATGAAGAAGTAACCAACAAGAAAGGGAAGACCAGTTCAAGAAGAATGATGTCTAGGATGCAGTATCGATACATGAAGGGAAGTTCGTAGTTCCATGAAACATCGTGCGATACAAGGCAGGATTCGTAGCACGAGGCTTCTCACGGAAAGAAGGCATAGATTACGAAGAGACATTTGCAACCAGTGGGAGTTGAGGCACATGACAAGGAGAATCATGTGTGCAAATGAGGGAAGGCTTTGTACGAGCTCAGAAGACACCCATGGGATAATACATACATGAGGAGCTTGAAGAAGATGACAAGCTCACAGATGGGTGCGAGAAGAACTTTTGAAAGGGTTCAAGATAAAGGATATTGGTATCGAGTGACCCTAGACAGATACATAAAATAATTAGTAGCAGAGGAAGCTACTTGTCACTCCGGTACAGAATGTTTCAATGCATAGAGTACGAAAGATAGAGGGAGTATGATGCTCCGCTTCAGAGGGAGTCACTGCAGAAGATCCCGAGGTTTGACATGATACAACAGGATAGACAGCTTACTGATGACTCTAGGCTTTACTGAGAGTAAAGCGGATTCCAACCTTTTCTTCAAGGTTGAAGGTGGAAGACCAGTGATGCTCCTGTTATATGTCGATGACTTGTTCCTGACAGAAAAGAGGAACTCATTAAAGTTGCAAGAAGGAGACTTGCTGCCGAGTTCGAGATAAAGGACTTGGATATGATGCACTACTTTCTAAACATGAAGGTGTGGCAGAATCTCCCTGGGACAAGGGAAGTAGGTAGTAGAGATCCTGAAGAGGTTCAGGATGATGGACTGCAAGGCCATGGCCACACCTATGGCATCGAACCTGAAGCTATTGAGTGTTGCTTCATCAGAGACAGTTGATGCTACAATGTATCGTCAGATGATTGGTTCATTGATGTACTTGACGAATACGAGACCAGGTATTTACTTTGTTGTGAACACATTGAGACATGTTCACCTGATGGTTGCAAAGCATGCAGTGAGGTACCTGAAGGGTACAGTTGAGTATGGGCTCAAGTATGAGGCGAATCAGAAGATTAACCTGGAGGGTTATGTGGATTCGAATTGGGCAGTGCCATCGATAGGAAGACCACTTCAGGGTGTTGCTTCAGTATGGGATCAGGTATGATCTCTTGGTTTAGCAAGAAACAGTCTTGCATGGCACTGAGTACAGCTGAAGCAGAGTATGTCGCAGCTTGTTCAGCTAGTTGTGAGGCAGTATGGCTGAGGAAGCTACTGTCTGATTTATTTGATCTCCAGTTGGATGCTACTTGTATATATTGCAACAACCAGAGTTGTGTGAAGTTGTCGGAGAACCAAGTGTTCCATGATAAGTCGAAGCATATCGAGATCAATTATCACTATATCAAGGATATGGTGCAGAGAGGAGCAGTGAAGCTCCAGTATATTGCGACGGACGAACATATAGCTGATGTGTTGACGAAGCCATTGGCCAGAGTGAAGTTTGAGTACTTTAGAGAGAAGTTTGGTGTTCTCCAGATCGAGGTTCCCTCCAAGGGGAAGTGATGAGTCCGTGAGCCATTCTAACATGGTGAGAGGATTGGTTCCTTCCATGGTCAGATGTAAGGGCTGAGCCATTCTGTCATGATGAGAGGATTGGTTCCTTGCATGTCAGACATAAGTGCTAATCCATTCTGATGTGACTGTAGGATTGGTTCCTACATGATCAGATATAAGTGTTGAATGCCATTCTCTGAATGGAGGCACCTGGTCAGTTACCAGGAATCCTCAGCCTAGGGCTGAGGGCCATTCTGATGTGATTGTAGGATTGGTTCCTACATGATCAGATATAAGTGCTGAATGCCATTCTCTGAATGGAGGCACTTGGTCAGTTACCAGAAATCCTTAGCCTGGGGCTGAGAGCCCTTCTGACATGTATGCTAGATTGGTTCCTCACATGGGCAGATGTAAGTGCAGAGCCCTTTCGACATGTAGGTTGGATTGGTTCCTCGCATGGTCGAATGTGAGTGCAGAGCCTTTTCGACATGTATGTTGGATTGGTTCCTCGCATGGTCGAATGTAAGTGCAGAGCCTTTCTGACATGAATGCTGGATTGGTTCCTCTCATGGTCAGATGTGAGTGCTGGGCTTTTCTGACATAGATGACTGGATTGTTTCCTCTTATGGTCAGATGTGAGTGCTGGGTGTGCCTTTCTGACATGTATGTTGGATGTGTTCCTCGCATGGTCAGATGTAAGTGTTGGGCGGGCCATTCTGACTTAGGGTCAGATATAAGCACTAAAGAATACCTACATGGAGGCTAGGCCTACAACCATCATGAAAAAGGGCTGGCTCTGTAGAACTTCCTGTGATGAGAAGAATGAAGAGATAGCACCATTTGATTGAGATAGCGGAAGCAGTGATGATGATGATGATCTAGTGATGATCTAGCTTTGATGATGATTTAGTGATGATCCAATTTTGATGATGATCCAGATCCAGTGATGACTTGACGATGAAGATGACTTGAAGATGAACATGACTTGATGGTGATCCAGATGATACAGAGAAGAAGACTTATGCTGATAAATTGTGTCGAGAGAATACCTTTCTAGTTAAAAGGGAGTATTGATGTATTTGTAACTTCGGAATGCATTCACTTGTATATCTTATGTATTGTACCCCCGATGTTTATTCAGGGAAGTATCTATAATGTAATTGAGTCATGTCATGCCCTGATGTTCCGATCGGGAGATTCAATAATGTAAACAAGTCATGTAAAGTCATTGAGGTAAACCCTCCATTGTAAGTCGGGGCAATAGTCCCCACAATTGTGTCAAGGTTTAACCCTCCTTGTTGATTGGAGGGCAAAGTCCCCACAGTTATGGGGCACTAGGGTTATTAGACTCTCCTAGAGATGTCGGCCCTAGTAAGTAATGGTTAAGTGGGGCCGACATGTTGAAGTGGACATTAAGTGAACGAAAGAATATAAATAGAGAGTGAGCCTCTTTTTTTTATCATACACACTCACTCACTGGGGCGCATGAGTGAGAGAGGAGAAGCTCTCTCAAATGTGAGAGAGAGAACAAGTTGTGGAGATCATCTTTTCTGTTTTCGAGTCTTACTGCTGCCATTGGTGCTCATTCTATCTCTGAGGAAGTTGCGGGGTTTTCTCCTTTATGGTTTCCCCGAGGAAAATTCTTTGTGTCTCTTGTCTCTTGTGTTTATTGCTATGCATGTTATTCTCTCAGATAAGATCCTAAGATCATATTGCTTAAATGATAAAAATCTAACAGTTGAGTGATCATTCTGTTGAATGATGATATCTAGTCCTTGACTATGAAATGGACCCAGCTCTGCCCTGGGGGGACTCAACCCTGTGTTGAGTGACCATTCTGTTGAATGGTAGACATCTTGTTCAGGACCACGATGTGGACCAGTCTAGTACTGGTAGACTCAACTTAGTTCTGAGTAGCCATTCTCTTGGAGAATGGAGGAGCTTGGTCTATTACCAAGTATTTGACCTAGGGTCAAATTATGAAGCCCATGGCTGAGGCACCTGGTCTGTTACCAGGAAGGCACTATAAGGCCTAGACTTGGTGTAGGCATGTGTGACACTCTGACCCTTGATTTATAGGCTTTGTGTTCTTCTCCAAGGCTTAGCTACCCTTGGTTAAGATACCCTAGTACCTGTGTCACACAATGTGTGAGATAAAAGCATTGGTAACTCTCTTAGTTTATGATGATGTACTTATAATGGAATTAAAAGACCACAGGTAATGACCACAAGGGCACTTGGAAAAAGGCTAAAAGCAAAAGTAAAAAATACATAAAGGACCTTTTTAAAGGCTAAAGGTAAAAGTGAAAATTTGAAAGGAATAAAATTATTTATTTTGTTCTTTCTAATTTTCGTCCACTTGCAGGTGACTCGAGGATATAAAAGAAGATCAAGCCAATTCATTATTACACACACACTTGCTCTCACAGGTACAACTACTCCATGAGAAGATCTTACAGGTTTGAAGAAGTTTTATGATTGTGCCCTAGCATGGATGAGTCTAGCTAGGGCATCATCATCATCCTCATCTATTGAAGAAAAACCCTAAGCTAGGGTATCATCACAAAGTTGCAGCAGCTGGATTTCGGGTTAGAGTTTCACCCTATTTTTCTTCTTCTTCATTTTCGGGCAGATATCCTTCACCGAGCAACCTCCAACCATGTACGAACAACTGTCCACCTTCACAGGCTGCCCTTCTTCTTCACGGGTAGGGCTCAGCCCTCTTCATCTTCTCCTCGGGCAACCTTTAGCAGGTGCCCGTGAGGGGTTTGAGTTGTTGCTCAACCCTCGGGTAGTTGCTCCACCCTTGAACCTACTAGGCATACCCGTGAGGGTGTTGTAGCAGCACAGACTCTCAGACATCCTGCTGGGCACACCCGAGAGAGTTCTGTGGCTGCTCAGGCCCTCGGGCAGTCCTACGGGAAGCCCATTACACCCTCCGGGCAGGGTAAAACCATCCAGGCAGAACCCAGAAGAAGAAAAAGACGAGCAACAGTGTGGTCGGGTAGATCCGGGTCTACCCGGGCAGATCCGAGATGTACGGACGGGTAGCAAGGCAGGAATTTGGGGCAGCGGGTAGTGTGGGCTATCAATCGGCCAGATCGGGCAAAGCAAACGCATTCCGGGAAGACTGACAGGTCTTTTCGGGCAGCCTGATTTTCTTATTGGGCAGGAGAGAGAAAAAGGGCTTCAAGCCCTAATTTCTGGGAAAGCCCTAATTGGGCAATTTTGATGTAAATTGGAAATTTTGATCTTTTGTTATTGTGGTTAACCCTATTGGGGTTTGTGGAACTTTTTGAAGAATTTGAGTCATCTCATTTACAAGATGAGTTACTAATGCTTTTTGGGGTTTTTGTTCTTTAAAGGTTTCCCCAATGAAAAACTCGTGTCCATTGTGTTAATGTGATGAATGTAATTTCACTACACTTGTCATTTGTTTGAAGTATTCATGCTAAATGCTAAAATTCAACAAAAAATACCCAACTTACAATGAAATATACCACAAGGAGTAAAGTAATGTAGATCTAGTCTAAATAAGGAAAACCCCACTTAGATCCACCTAGGGTTTATGTAATTATGGATGAAGTGAACCTAAAAGAGTAGATTGGGACAAGAAATGGCTAGATCTGGATAATTGAATGGTAGATATGTTGATTTGAAGTGGGTTCAAGCGTACCCAACTGATAGATCTGAAGATAAGAGAAACAACCCAAGGAGAGCGCCCCACCTAGAGCAGACTAGTGTTAGATCCCAGGGTAAATGGAGTCAGGTTTCAACGAAACTAGAGATTTAGGGTTTAATTTATTATTCCTAATTGGATTTTGATGGTTGTCATTAGATAAACAATCGATCTATCAGATCTACAAAAATGGGGTTTTAACAATAAGGATTTTGAATGACAATTGGATAAAAATATTGAAAATAATACTAACCTTGTAGATCGTACCTGAAAATACTTGCAACTGCCTCACTCGTCAATGATCCTTCCACTTAGTTACAATTCCAAGCAAGATCCAATAGCTCTGATGTAAAACATGTTGCTCCAAAGAGGTAAAGCACTCCCTCCACCTAAAAATCCAAACTATTGAAGTGAGATTTGATTCACAAATAAAGAACTATGCATGTCATCTAGTAGAGAAAAATCTCAATTGCACAAAAGACAATTGGTCACTCCCTCAAAGAAGAAACGATTTGCATGAAAGATGATGCAAGACGTCTTAGCAATCTCCTCCAAGCAAGTCCCTACCCTGCAACAGATTAGTACGACCTCCACAAAATATATATCAAATGCATAAAAGATCTACTAGAATGTCTAATTAAAAGGCATGACCATTACGAGCAAGAACATTCACAATGTTTCCAAGAGATTTTCCAAAAGTTTTATTGTATTCCAATATTCTTAGAGCCAATGAGAAAGCATCTCAATAAATAGATCTTTCCAATACACAAAACATAGATCCAAAAAGATCAAGTGCCAAGATAATAAGATACAATCATTCTAATCAACGGCTAAGATTAGCTTGATAGCTAATACATGGATCCACTCACTAAATAAGTGGGGCGCACCTACTAAAAATATCTGAGGGGCGCACCACATGAAAAGTGTGTAAAACATGGCATAGCACATATTGGGGGCTAGGAGGTGATACACATCCTTCTCTAGCATGACCCCATGGCACAATAACAAGGTATAACCATCAATCATAACATGGAGTGATCAACATCACTAGGACGCCCCCCCTCAAAATACATCAAAACGCCCCAAACTGGAGAATGTTAGGACGTGTGGACCCCATGAAGTGTGAAAGTGATGACATATGATGAAGGTGACCCCAACAATGTGCCTCAACCTAATTCCATGACATTTTCTTGCCTCAATTGCCCAAATCGATTTCTTTAGTAGCCATTTTCATCATCAAAATACTGCCTCGGGAACATAAAACTGCTCATATCTCAGTGGTGACTGAACATGGACGTCAAGTGATTGCAAAAATGGACCTAGTACCATAACAATATGGTAACATCAACTAGCTATACTCTATGTGCCCCTCTTGCGTCCTAGGAGATCTCATCATCAACTAAAAAGCATTTTATTTTGATTTTTCGGGGCCAAACTGCTTCAAACTGATAAAATGACCCATCTCTCATCTGCAAATGCCCGAAACTATAAACTGGTTGCATCAATGATTTCATAATGTCCAAATCTACTAGGCATAAGTACCCATACACCATATGTCCGTAGAAAATGCACATCAGAGGCCCCATCCATGTTAGAACAATAATAATAATAATAATAATAAAGCCTGTAAATGCTAATAATCATGAAACTAACACAAGCCATCATAATAAACCATGTCTAATGGACACTAATAGGCCACAAATAATCATCATCCACAATCATCGTTCAAAACTCATCCTGGAGATTGCTACCGACTAGATCAAACCAGTTTGACCAGGTCAAGAATGATCAAATAACGACCCAAATGCTAAACTCTGATACTGTAAAGTAAAATGGATATACATGCTCAATTATCTACGTTAACAGTAAGACTCAAGTACAAGTAGCTTAAGTTGGTGATTATAAGTACTATATATATATATATATA
>LPNX011233352.1:224359-252481 GCA_001517045.1 Pseudotsuga menziesii
ATGTGGAGACCACCCCCAAATTTTAGAGAAATTCAGGGGGGTGGCGGGACGCGATAGTCATAAAACTTTTTAAAATACAAAAAATATGAAAAATATATATCCCAACATTAATAAACCATCCCATGCAAATTAGTCAATTACTAAATAGTAATAGTACATTCATCATTCTGCAATAATGCAATGTAAATGCAAAGTTCAAACACATTACACAATTCAACAAGATTATCATTATATTAATAATAAATATATGAAGCTATGATTAACATGAACATCATATTTCATGTTTGTCACTTCTAAGTTTTGAGTCTTTGTCGTTTGATATTTGCATGTTTGACTTTTAAGTGATTGAAGAAATGAATCAATGATATTTCAAATTTGTCACTCTCCTCTCACGATGGCTATTGAATAAGCTTTCACAACTTTGTAAGTTTGTAATGCCAAATGAAAACAGAAATAAATATTAAAGAGTTGATCTCGATAGCTTAGGATTAGGTTAGAAATTAGATTCAGTTTTTAATTTTTAATATTTTGTTTTTTTTATGTTTTAAATTTTAAATTTTAATATATAAGTTTTCTTTAATGATTTATTTAATTAAACTCTTGTTTCATTTTTATTTTTTTTTAATGTAGGTTAAGAAAATTCGAAAATATCCTAGTGAAGTTTCAAAGTTTTGGGCGAGACGCCCACAAGTCTCGACGAAGTTTCGGAGTTTCGGGCAGGACGCCCACAAGTCTCGACGAAGTTTCGGAGTTTCAGGCGAGACGCCAAGAAGTCCCCCCAAGTTTCGTTGCCCACCGAAACGTTTCTCTCTGCGTCTTGCCAAGTTTCGTCGAAAGAGAGACATCTCGACACGTTTCGCATGGAGTTTTGGCGTAATTGAGACGGGAGAAACATCGAAACGCGTCCCCGTGGAACAGTGATTTATATGAATAACATATCTAAATAAAAGTAATCAATTGCTCTAAACAAGAACCTACAGTGTATACTCATTTATTGATTTGGCCAATTTGCTAATCAAGGGTAAAGGTGAATAAAACAAGGTAAGGCCAATGGAATGACTTGACACTAGACACTGTAAGCATCTAGGCTAAAGGAAAAAGGGATCCACACAACACATAAGTTGGACTAGGTGAACAATAGGGAATGGTGGTGTCTCACAAATGGGTGGAATAATGAGAAAGCTCCACTAGACTCTAGACAAGCAATCTTTTTAAGCAGTTTATTTGCACAGCAAAAGACACTAGTTCATCTCTAAAGGCATGTTCCTTGGAAAGCCTTCTAGGGTTCCAGAAAATGACAAAGACATAAACCCGACAGGTCAATCTCACCATGTTGCCCTATAGGGGCAAATGAGTCGTACATTATACAATGAGTGCTCATCCTATGGCCATCAACTTTTTAAGACATTTATTTTAACTAACTTTCCATCCTCCAAGAGCAGGTGCCATGAATAGCCTTGCGAGCTTCAAACAATGACTCAGTATGACCTCCATTGCCCGCCACCATCCATAGGTGCTATAGAGTGACCACCCTGTTTCCTTTTAGGGGCAAACGGCCTCACATCATACAAAGGAGGAGTGCTTGTCTCTTGGCAAATGGTTGACTTTATATTTCATTTGTGCAGTGTTTAAAAACATTTTTGTTTTTTTGGCTAGGCATCCAAGGAGGAGTGCTCGTCTCTTGGCAACTGCCCTAGTGTCTAAAGACACTTTTGGTATGACTACCTGTGTTCAAGACCTAGAGGAATACCATCTCTATGATAAGAATCACACAAACCAACACCAAGACAATTTAGAAATGGAGACCTATTCCAACATAGCGGTGAAGGTGGGGGAAATCCTAGATGTCACTAGTCAAGTTACAATTCAGGGTTAAACAAAAGAAGGGAAGGAAACAAATGGATGGAGACAGTGAAGGTGGTGCTAAGGCTAGCAAGTTCTGTCCCCTAAGGGAAATGAAAATGGGCACTGTCATAAATCTACTATGGGTCATGAAAATGGCTAACTTAGTCATCAAATCTAGGATCACGAGGCTCAGTCATGCCATAGAACTAGTCAAACTAAATGCTCTTGATCTACTGAATGAGAGTGATCATCGGCTGGAAGCTCATCATCTGTTGATCTCAATGTTAATGTAATTGTAACTTCGGAAGATATTCACTTGTATATTTCATATTGTATTTATTGTAACTCCGACAGAGATGTTTATTCCTCCGTCTGAGAGAGTCATTATTGTATTTAAGTCATGTAAAATCATTGTGGTTAACCCTCCAATGTATGTCGAGGCATTAGACCTGAGAGTTAAGTTGTAATAGGGTTATTAGACTCTCCTAAAGAAGTCGACCCTGTTGAGGGAAAAAGTCAAGTCAGGATAAAGTATAAATAGAGAGGGTGCCTCTCTATTTATTCATTTGCTCACTCATCAAGTTTGCATGAGTAAGAGAGAGGGCAAGTTTGCACAAGTGAGAGAGAGAGAAGCTGCTGTGTAGAAATTTGAAGGAAATATCAATTTCTCTTTTAGACATTTCATCAAACATCTTGCATGCATGTCTAGATCTATAGTTCATCAGAGTTATGATTTACTTCATTCTTGAAAAGTAAATCTACAGATAACTGGAATATAGATACTCAAGCATACACCCAAACCTATCTAGCTGAAGATAAATACACATAGAGAACACTTAGAAATTTAGGGCAAAACCCCCACCTCCATGGGGAAAAACCCAGAAAGAATTTTATTAAGGAGAAAAGTACATTTTCAGCAGAGAGAACAACTAAAGCGAATTTGAAAAATGCATTGGGAAATGTGCATCAAAACAGAAATAGAATACCAACAATGAATACTACTGTACAACTGACTATACGGCCTTCTTCCTCTTGCTAAACTGCCTTGGAAAATGTCCCAATAAAATACCTCGATTTCTGTGCCATAAAACTTCAGCAAATAGTACGGCAGCTTCCTCGATTTCTGTGCATCAAGGTACAACAACTTTTGAACAGCAATAAATGCTGTACAACAGTCCGTACATAACGACCTTGTACGACCCTCCTCGATTTTTGTGCAGCAGCAAACAAAAAAACAAAACCTCTTAATTTTTTGTGCCTTAGTTTCTCCTCTTTGTCTCTTTCTTGTTGAAAATGACTTTCTCTTTCTCACACTTGTGGAGATTTTCTCTTGCTCTCCCACAGGTGAAAACCCTCGTCCTCTTTCCTCCTTGGTGAAAGTTATTTGGCTCTCCTCCCAATGCTTTCTTAAATAAGCACTTTATCTCCTCAAAACCCTAACTAACTTAAACCCTAACCCTAACTTATTTTTCAAGGGCTAAGATCACTTTAGATCTAAGGCTCACATTATTTGCTCATTAAATGTCCTTTTTAATCATTTAATGTGTCCCTTTCTATAATATAAAAGTGAAACTTAGGAAAGCCAAAAGTGTGTCCCCACCAAGCCACTACAAAAACGGTGAAGGATCTTACAAAGTTACTTTCTATAATATAAAAGTGAAACTTAGGAAAGCCAAAATGTGTCCCCACCAAGCCACTACAAAAACGGTGAAGGATCTTACAAAGTTACAAAAACATAACACTCCCTCTTAACGAGGAAGGTCCTTCAAACATTAATATCTAAATCACTTCCTCTTTCTTCTGCTAGAGCTCCCTCTTGCTCCTGAATCTGGACCTGTGACCTGTAGACCATTCTGGATGCTGAGTAAGAGTCCGCATCTTCTTCAACATCACCGTGCTCACATCCCTCATACTGACTGAGTCTTCTCCCAATACTCTCAAGAGAACCAGTGTTCTCGGGAAACTGAATAATAGGCGCCACTGCAGCTTCCCCCTCTGTTTCGGACTCTGAAATCCATCCAGAACTCGAATATACATTGTGTCCTTCCAATGCATATAACTCACCTTTCCGGCTACCAAGCAGAATGGTATTGGATAGATTTCCCACTGCAAACAAGTAGGCATGTTCTTCAGTGAACATGACTACGCATCCTGCATTACCCAAGGCTGAGATTGAGATCAAGCTCTTTCTCAAACCTGGTACAAATAAAACTCCCTCTAGCTCAAGAGTTTCATCTAACACCAACTTGAACCGAACAGTGCTGATCCCCCTGACAGCTCGAACAGTCTCACCTTGTCTGACAAAGACACTAGGACCTATTTCTGTGACACTTAGGAAATTACTCCAAGTATCTGTCATGTGCCTTGTGGCACCACTATCAAGAAGCCAATCATGATCAAATGCATTCGGGCAACTGCCCATGCTAGTTACTTTAGAAACTAAGGCAAGCTCTTCTTTAAAAGTCCTACCAAACTGTGTCATAGCCACAGCTGCAGTATTTGAATCACCATCTTTTCCCTTCTTCTTCCGGTCAGTGTTTGCACACTGAGAAGCGAAGTGCCCCAACTGATTACACACAAAGCATCTTATCTTACTAAGGTCCCTTTCCTTCTTTCTCTTCCCCTTGCCAAGCGCTGCAAGAGCTACATTTTCTTCACTATTCCGAGTGCCCTGAAAAATCCCTTCCCTGGACTCTTCTTGAACAAAGTCGTCCCACAACCTTGTCCAATCTGGTAGCTTGTCTCTTGCTACCACCCCACGCACAAAAGAGCGCCACTTAATAGTGAACCCGTGGAGAGCATCTCTCACAAGCTCTTCATCTTCTACTTTCTCACCAACTGCACCCAGTTCATCTCTGACTTGAGCAATCTTGGTGAGATAAGTAGTCATCGTATTAGTCTCCGTCATCTTGGTGTTTCTTAGCTTCTCTCTAAGAACCATCTTCTTGTTCTGATTCTTACTCTGATATAATGTACACAAAGAAATCCACATGTCAAAAGCATACTTCTTTCCAGAAATAAATGGAATCACATGATCCTTGATAGAATCAAAGAGGATCTTCTGAGCTTTGATGTCCCTTCTCTCAAACTCATCTTTCAGTACAATATCTGTAGGAACTACAACAGTAGCAGTAGCTCCCACAATATCCCATAATGCTTGCTCTTTGAATAGTATCATGATTCTTTCTTTCGATGGGCTCAAGTTACTTGCTCCATCCAGTCTATCCTCATACCTCAAACCTGCTGATGCCATGATTCTTGGACTGAAGTTCCACCTGCAATACCCTCTCTTCTATGTTCTACACAAAATGTAAAATATCTTCAGCAGCTTGCTCTGATACCATGTAGAAATTTGAAGGAAATATCAATTTCTCTTTTAGACATTTCATCAAACATCTTGCATGCATGTCTAGATCTATTGTTCATCAGAGTTATGATTTACTTCATTCTTGAAAAGTAAATCTACAGATAACTGGAAAATAGATACTCAAGCATACACCCAAACCTATCTAGCTGAAGATAAATACACATAGAGAACACTTAGAAATTTAGGTCAATGCCCAAGGCAAAACCCCACCTCCATGGGGAAAGACCCGGAAAGAATTTTATTAAGGAGAAAAGTACATTTTCAGCAGAGAGAACAACTAGAGCAAATCTGAAAAATGCATTGGGAAATATGCATCAAAACAGAAATAGAATACCAGCAATGAATACTGTTGTACGACTGACTGTACGACCTTCTTCCTCTTGCTAAACTGCCTTGGAAAACGTGCCAATAAAATACCTCGATTTCTGTGCCAAAAAACTTCAGCAAACAGTACGGCAGCTTCCTCAATTTATGTGCATCAAGGTACAACAACTTTTGAACAGCAATAAATGCTGTACGATTGTCCGTATAGTCCGTACATAACGGCCTTGTACGGCCCTCCTCGATTTCTATGCAGCAGCAAACAAAAAAAACAAAACCTCTTGATTGTATGTGCCCTAGTTTCTCCTCTTTCTCTCTTTCTTGCTGAAAATGACTTTCTCTTTCTCTTTCTTGCTGAAAATGACTCTCTTTCTCACACTTGTGGAGATTTTCTCTTGCTCTCCCACAGGTGAAAACCCTCGTCTTCTTTCCTCCTTGGTGAAAGTTATTTGGCTCTCCTCCCAATGCTTTCTTAAATAAGCACTTCATCTCCTCAAAACCCTAAGTAACTTAAACCCTAACCCTAACTTACTTTTCAAGGGCTAAGATCACTTTAGATCTAAGGCTCACATTATTTGCTCATTAAATGTCCTTTTTAATCATTTAATGTGCAAAGTACAATAAAGACACTATAACATAAAGTCACTTTTTATAATATAAAAGTGAAACTTAGGAAAGCCAAAATGTGTCCCCACCAAGACACTACAAAAACGGTGAAGGATCTTACAAAGTTACAAAAACTTAACATGCTGAAGGACATTTCCATATTTTGGGTTTTACTTTTTGCTATTGGTGCTCACTCTATCTCTGAGGAAGTTATGGGGTTTTGTCCTTTATGGTTTCCCCGAGGAAAATCTTTGTGTCTCTTGTCTCTTGTCTCTTGTGATTATTACTATGCATGTTATTCTCTCAGATAAGATTCTAGATCACATGAGAATAAACTGTAAAAATTTAACATGGTAACAAAGCCAAACTGAGAAGAAGGCATAGTGCAACTACAGAAGCTAGGGCTAGCTCGCCTTAGGAGGGCGCATTTTTCTGTTGAAGCAGAATTTGATTCTGAGGATTTTCAATTTTTGGCATGTCACTGCTGCGGGAAATTAGGGCTTTTCACAGAAGTGGAATTTGTGAGTGCAATCAATCTAGGATTGTTCTCCTCAAAATCAAAATTTTGGGACCAAGATCGAAGTTTTTGCTTGGTAAAACTCCAGGAAAGTCAAACCCTAGTTTGACTCTACACTAGAAAAACCAGAACTACAGAAGACCAGCTCCAGATCTAGCCCGGGCATCTCAAACTGGTAAGATCTAAATCTTTTGTATTTCCATTTGAGGTTCTCATTAAAGATGTCTCACCACACCAAGCTTAAGGATAAGCTTGAAGAAGCTGATAACTTCCGAGCATGGAAGTATAGGATTTTACTAGTCCCTAAAGAGAATGAATTGGACACCTACATAAATGAAAAAATTCCAGTTCCACAGGGAGATGAGGCCAAGAGGAGTATTGTTGATTCTATCAAGGATCGCCTTATACCACATGTGTCTTCCTTAAAGACACCTAAAGAGATGTTTGATTCCTTGACCAAGCTATTTGAAGGAAAGAATATAAATTGAAAGATGACCTTGCGGAATCAGTTGAAGAATGTGAAGATCCAGAATGCAAAGACCATACAGTCATACTTTACAAGGGTCTCTCAAATCAAGGAACAACTTGAAGCTGTGGGAGAAGACATAGAGAATGGAGAAGTTTTGATGACCACCTTGAATGGTCTCCCTAGGTCATGGGACTCCTTTATTCATGGAATTTGTGCTAGAAGAAAGTTAATCACCTTCAGTAGGTTGTGGGAGGAATGCTCACAAGAAGAAGCTCGAATTATAGCTCGAGAAGAAAAGATGAAATGAAGATCAAGCTCTCACAGCACACACCAAGAATAACAAAAGAGAGCACTGTCATAACAAGAAAGAAAAACATCACCACCAGAATCAAAAGGATAACCTCAGAAGAGCTAGGAGGGATCTATCTAAAATCAAAAGCTATACTTGTGATGATAAGGGACATTTTTCTAGAGATTGTCTCAAGAACAAAAAAAAGAAAAACAACAAGAAAAGACATCATGCTCACACTATAGAGGATGATGAACCTCCCAGGAAGAAAACCAGAGGAGACACTGAAGATTCTTCAAGCGATGAAGAATATGTTCTGATTTAAGCTCTCACAGGTACTATTTCACATGGGAGCAACGATTGGCTTGTAGATAGTGGGGCTTTCAAGCATATGACAGGATTTAAATAATCCTTTGTGAATCTATCTAAACATGAGTAACGTCACAAGGTGAAACTCAGGGATGACTACCAGTACCCTATAAAAGGAAGTGGTGAAGCCTCTTACAAGCTAAACTCAAGAAAATCCTTGAAGAAGAAAGATGTTCTATATGTACCAGGACTCCAGAAGAATCTTCTCTCCATATCTGCATTGGATGCAAAAGGTATGAGGGTTGCATTTATTGATGGCCAAGTTTTTATGTGGCCAAAAGGAAAGACCATAGATGATGTTGTAGTGATTGGAGAGCAAGAGGGAGGCTTATACAAACTAAAGGGCCAACTTGAACAAGCCTTGGTCCATGACTCCATGGAGCCAAGTGAATTATAGCATAGAAGGCATGCACATGTGCACTATAGAGCACTATCACTTGCAAACAAAGCAGTTAACGGTCTTCCTGAAATCCAGACAAAGCATGAAGGCATCTACAAAGGATGTGCGAAGGGAAAGAACATAAAGAAGACATTTCCAAGTAGCGAGAGGAAAGCAAAAGTAATCTTGGAAGTCATCTACTCTGATGTATGTGGTCCAATGTCATCCAGTTCATTGAGTGGGTATGTATATTATGTTTCTTTCATTGATGATTTTTCTAGAAAGACCTGGATATATTTCTTGAAGAGCAAAGATGAAGTATTCAGCAAATTTACAGAATTCAAAGCTCTGATAGAGAATCACACTAAAAAAAAATCAAGATCTTTTGATCAGACAATGGCGGAGAATTCACATCAAAAGAATTCAAGGAATTATGCAGAGATTCAGGGATTAAGAGGGAGTTGACCACTCCATATAATCCACAACAAAATGGAGTTGCATAAAGGAAGAATAGAACTATTATGGAAGCAACAAGAGCAATGATTCATGATCAAGATCTTCCTATGCATTTACGGGCAGAAGCTGCAAGAACAGTCGTGTATGTACAAAATCATACCCCACATAGAATAATGGACAACAAGAAACCAGAAAAAGTCTTTCTCTGGTTACAAACCAGAAGTCAGCCACCTCAAAATATTTGGTTGCCTGTTGTACACACACATTCCAAAGGAGAAAAGAACGAAGTTAGACCCTTCAGGAAAGAAGGGCATATTTGTGGGATATAGTGAAAGCTCGAAGGCCTACAGAATATACTTTCCAGGGTACAAGAAGATCAACATCAGCAGGGACGTGACATTTGACGAAGACTTAGCATACAACAAATCCAGAAAGCTACCTATTGAAGACATTGAAGAACCAGAAATACCCAGGATCTGAGATATAACAATGAATGAAGCAACTCTAGAAGAAGATCGTGAAATGGAAGAACCTCCAAAACCTGTAGATCCATCCCCTGAGAAGAATTCTCACAAGAGGAAACCAACATGGGCACAAGAGGCAATTCTAGATGCAAAAAGATATGGCGCTCCAGAAGGGATGCACAAAGAAAGCAAGAGACCTAGGCCATACTCTAGTTATAACTTATGTATCCCTGCTATGCGATAAGAAGAAGCGACAGAAAAGAAAGAATAGAAGGATGCCATGATCGAGGAGTACCAGTCGATCATGAAGAATGATCTTTGGGATGTCGTCCCAAGACTAGAAGGGAAGTTTGTTGTGACCTCCAAGTGGATCTACA
This sequence comes from Pseudotsuga menziesii, assembly GCA_001517045.1. NCBI lineage: Eukaryota > Viridiplantae > Streptophyta > Pinopsida > Pinales > Pinaceae > Pseudotsuga > Pseudotsuga menziesii. Next base: position 233,819 of record LPNX011233352.1, read on the forward strand.
AGATCACGCATGTTGCACATGGTAGCATACAGAAATATAAAGTGAGCTTTGTGGCACGTGGCTTCTCCCAGAAGGATGGGATAGATTATGAGGAGACTTTTGCACTTGTAGCCTGATACACTTCCATCTTAACAATATTTGCTCTAGCTGCAGTGATGAAATGGAAGGTACACCAGATGGATGTAAAGACAGCATTCTTGAATGGTGTAGTGGAAGAGGAAGTGTATGTGGAGCAACCACTCGGATTTGAGACACATGATAGGCAGACTCATGTGTGCAAGTTGAATAAAGCTTTGTACGGACTAAAGCAAACGCCCAAGACATGGTACAACAGGATGGACAGTTTCCTGACTAGTTTGGGCTTTACCAAGAGTAAAGCAAACTCCAGCCTTTACTACAAAGTCGAGAAAGGGAACCCAATAATACTCCTACTATATGTACTATATGTAAATGACCTGTTTATGATAGTTGAGGATGGGTTGATTACAGATACAAAGGGGAATCATGTTGCCAAGTTCAAGATGGACTTGGGCATGATGCATTATTTTCTAGGTATGGAGGTGTGGCAGAGTACAGATGGAGTCTTCCTTGGTCAAGGGAAGTATACCGTAGAGATCCTGAAGAGGTTTGGGATGATGGACTGCAAGGCAACAGCCACACCCATGGCATCGAACTTGAAGCTACTTTGTGATGCTTCATCAAAGTCAATTGATGCCACGATGTATCGACAGATGATTGGGTCATTGGTGTACCTAACAAACACGAGACCAGACATATGCTTTGTTGTAAACACTTTGAGCCAGTTTCGGATGGATCCAAGACAAGTTCACCTGGTTGTTGCAAAGCATATATTGAGGCACCTAAAGGGTACAGTTAATTATGGGCTCAGATATGACGCGAATCAACAGCTTAACCTGCAAGGTTATGTTGATTCAGATTGGGCAGGCAGTGTCGTAGATAGGAAGAGCACTTCAGGGTGTTGCTTCAGTATGGGATCAAGTGTGATCTCTTGGTTTAGCAGGAAGCAGTCCTGTGTGGCACTGAGTACAGTCGAAGCAGAGTCTGTCGCAGCTTGTTCGGCCAGTTGTGAGGCAGTATGGCTTAGGAAGCTACTATCTGATTTATTTGATCTCCAGTTAGAGGCGACATGTATCTTCTGTGACAACCAGAGTTGTGTAAAGTTGTCCGAGAACCCAGTGTTTCATTACAAGTCGAAGCACATTGAGATAAAGTACCACTATATCAGAGATATGGTGTAGAGAGGAGCAGTGAAGCTCCAGTGTGTTGCGACGGACGAGTAGATAGTCGATGTGTTGACCAAGCCATTAGCCAGAGTGAAGTTTGAATACTTCAGAGAGAAGCTTTGTGTACTTCAGATCGAGGTTCCCTCCAAGGGGAGGTGATGAGTCCGGAAGACGTAGATGCACGAGAGCCTTTCTCACACGGTGGTAGGTGTGTCCTCCCATGATCCAGATGTAAGGGATGTGGGCGTTCCAACATGGTTGAGATGTGTGCATCTGGGTTGTGCTTCGTGTGACAATAAGATGATCTGAAGATGACGAGATGATAGTAGGGGATTCAAGTTTTGCAAGAGGCATATAATCAGTCCTGGGAGATTCTACAGGTTTTGCAAAGGCATATAATCAATCCTGGGAAGCTCCTTCAGGCTTCAGGTTTTGCAGAGGCATATAATCAGTCCTGGGAGATCCTTCAGGTTTTGCAGAGGCACATAATCGGTCCTGGGATGCTCCTTCAGGTTTTGCAGAGGCATATAATCAGTCCTGGGAAATCCCTCAGGTTTTGCAGAGGCATACAATCAGTCCTGGGATGCTCCTTTAGGTTTTGTAGAGGCAATGTAATAAGTCTTGAACTATACCTACTTGATGACCTAAAGACCTACATGGAGGCTAGGCCAACATCCAGCATGAAAAAGGGTTGGCTCTGTAGAACTTCCTATGACGAGTAGATTCGAGAGATAGCATCATTTAATCGAGATGATGAGCACATCAGCAACAGTGACAATGATGATCCAACATTGAAGATGTGTGTCTATATGTATTGATGTTTCTGTCAAGAGAATACCTTCCTAGTTAAGAGGGAGTGTTAATGTAATTGTAACTTCGAAAGATATTCACTTGTATATTTTATATTGTGTTTATTGTAAGTCCGACGAAGATGTTTATTCCTCTGTTCGGGAGAGTGATTATTGTATTTAAGTCATGTAAAGTCATTAAGGTTAACCCTCCATTGTATGTCAGGGCATTAGACCCCAGAGTTAAGTCGTAAAGGGTTATTAGACTCTCCTAGTGAAATCGGCCCTGTTGAGGGAAAAAGTCAAGTCAAGATAAAGTATAAATATAGAGGGTGCCTCTCTATTTATTCATTCACTCACTCATCAAGTTCGCATGAGTAAGAGAGAGGACAAGTTCGCACAATTGAGAGAGAGAGAAGCTGCTGAAGGACATCTCCATATTTTCGGTTTTACTTTTTGCTATTGGTGCTCATTCTATCTCTGAGGAAGTTACGGGGATTTGTCCTTTACGGTTTCCCCGAGGAAAATCTTTGTGTCTCTTGTCTCTTGTGATTATTACTGTGCATGTTATTCTCTCAGATAAGATTCTAGATCACATAAGAATAAACTGTAAAAATCTAACACTCAAAGTAAAGGATTGGCTCAAAGAAATGCTCAGGACTGCTCAAGAACGATGGTAGCCCAGCTACTATGTCTGTGACAACACTGATCTCACCAAATCCTAGACAACAAAGCTAAAACACTATAGGGAGTTAGTTGTAGGAGTTCAACGGGAAAGGAAATGGGCGGTCATCAAAGACCTCTGGACAATTATTCAAGATTCATGGCCCCCTAGGCACTCTCGGCTTGGGTTCTCTAGATGACTAACTTGATAGAGGAGATGAAAAGGCACAGGGATTTCAATGGGGTGTCGGAATGGTGGTAATGGATCATTCTGGTCTTCGTTGGGCATGTTGTACGATGCTCTTGGTTCATTTGATCTCCTTTTTATTACTGAGACCCATGAGAACCCTGTCATGGAACTCCCACATGTAGCTAGTTATCACTAGTTTTCTGCCTATCAACAAGAAACTAGGTCTTTAGGTGGGGTCAAAGGGTCAAGCAAAGTGGCATGTCTGACCAGAGACTCCCTTTGGGGCAAGGTTATTTCGGTAGCATTGGATGAATTTTCCATATTCATGTGGGTTTGGATCATTAGTTTACCCCCTCTTCCTAGAGATCTTTACATAGTGGTCTGCCACTTTCCACCAACTTCATCTCAGTTTGCTGATCATTGTGATTTCAACAGTGACCCATACTCAGATCAATATTCTAGCATTATCTAGTACTTAGCAATGGGGAAAGTCATCCTATTGGGTGATTTTAATTCCCGCACCAAATACCTTCATGTCCCTCTCCCTGACAGCTCTAAGGACATGTTCTATGCTTAGCAGATCGATCCAACTTTAGCGGAATTTCATCAATTCTATGATGATGCTTTAGGGGGACCTTTTATAGGGTACAACATACACCTCTTGTAGCTTCAAGAATCCCATGAGTTCTGATCCTCAATGGCATCCCTTGTTTCCCAGAATCCCACTCCTTTTCTTGTCAACCTCATAGTGGTGGTGTGTATAGTGGATTACATCCTTTGCAGTTCTATGCTCAAGGGATCGATCCAACTTTAGTGTGATTTCATCGATTCTCTAATGATGTGATTCTCGAATGATGCTTTAGCGGGCCTTTTATAGGGTACAATAGACACCTCTTGCCAATACCACTCCTTTTCTTGTCAACCTCACGATCGTGGTGCATGTAGTGGATTACGTCCTTTGCAATTAAGACCTACTCCTCTTTATTCATCACCTCTCGGTCACCCCCATTACTTTGGTCGACCATGATCTTTTCTCGTCCTTTCAGATTGGCAATCCCCCTCCCCCTCCCCTTCCAAACCCACTTCACACAATGAACCTCTTTGCCAAAGGGGGACCCCAACACATTCAATTCCACCCTCCGTCGAATGCTCCCATCCTCATCTCGCTTCACATATCTTGAATCTACCTCAACCAAGTATACTAGTCTTTCATCCACCATTTGGGAAGGTACCCTTAAAGCCTACCCCACCTCCCCTTCCGTAAAACCCAACTCGTGCCCTATCAATTGATGGTACGAATAGGGCTACAAGAGCCTCCACGAGTCTACACCCAACTTCGGCATGCCTTCACTCATGATCACCCCTTCTACCTTGATCTTAAAGCTTCCTACCACCATCTCCACTGCCATAGGAAGCGAGAGCTAAGTGCTTCCCTTATCCACTCCCACCAAAAAATATGGTGTGCCATCTTTCCACGCCACTCCTATCTCTCACCTAGTTTTGATTCACAATCCATGTTCTCCCACACCTTCTCCCTCTATGATATCCTAGGGAAATTCGTTATCCAAGTTACCTCTCCCCTGCCTCTTGTTACTTATTCACTTCCTTGGATGTCTGTGAGACAGTTTGGGTAATGAGTTCTAGAAAAGCAGTAGATGAGATGGGGTTCCAAGTTTAACTCTTGAAGCATGGCCTCCACGCATTAGACTATCACCTGGTTGATCTGTTCAAACACCTGGGTTCGTATATGCTTTTCAAACGCTTGGTCACATCATATTATTCACCTGATCTACAAATCAAGCCCTAGTGAAGATCCCAATAACTACAGAACGATCATGGTGGGGTACACTTCCTCAAGACTCAATGTTATAGTTTTCCATAAGCAGCTTTCTGGGGAGCTTGAGCAAAGACATCTGAGCTAGAGGATAGGATGGATTTAGGCCGACACACCAAACCATTGGCCACATTCTTATGCTCTGAACCATCATCGAGGAAGCACACCATCACTCTCCAGAAGTTTACTATTACTTTGTAGAGTAAGCGTTTGACTTTGTCCCTAAAGAGGAAATATTTTAAAGGCTAAGAGACATTGGCATTTCCAAGACCCTTTTGACTGTCATCATACTATTATATGAGTCGATTCTTGATTATCTTCACATAGCCTACACGATATCAGATTTTCTTAAGAGTACCAATAGGGTCAAACAAGGGCATCTCTTATCCCCAACATTATTTGGGATCTACATCAATGAGCAGGAGTCTTTCATACAAGAGCACATCCAAGACAGAGATGGGTGTCTTCTCCACCAGGTCTTGATCTCTATCCTACTCTTTGTTGATGATGTCTCCCTCCTAGCCTCTTCTCCAGAGGGGTTGCAAAGAAAACTAGATGCCTTGGCCCTTTTTGTGACCTTCATTAGTTGACAATCAAACTAGGTAAAGGTAAGGTCATGATCTTCAATAGGTCGAAGAAGCACCTCTCGAATCTTCAATTCTTTTTAGAGGTGAGGAGATTGAAACCACCAAAACATATACCTATTTGGGGGTATAATTTGCGGGACCTTGTTTCAGTGCACGATATGCCTTTCATCCCTGAGTCAACAAGGGCTCTCTATGAATCCTTAGCCCTTCTTGAGTGACAGTGTTTCAAACACCAATTCAAGACATATCAACCAAGATATATCTAGTGTTATTAGAACCAGTCCAATTGTGGCAAAATCGGTCTGTCTGACTGGTATAGAGGCTTGGTTGATTTGGTTCGAGGGCCAAACCAGTTGATCTGGAAAAACAATTCGAATTGGCAATGAACCGGCCGGTTTTGACCGGTTCCGTACAGAACCGATCTGGTCTGTACTGTGGACTATTTACCATCGTGGGAATGATTGTTATGCTAGTTGTGTTCACTTCCTCTACAACGATTTGTTTGTTGCACAACTCAATTGAAGGAGAGATCGTATTTGTTGTTGGTTATTCTCTTTTTGGATAGCGTTTACCTTACTGAATAAAACTACCCATTGAAGAAGACGCAAAGAACCAAGGGAAGTCGTGTTGACTAAATGGACTACGTATTGCTTTGTTGAGGATATATTCACTGTATGAGGGAGGGATCTTCCTTGTGGGGGTGTATTTATTTTGTGTAAGGAAGGTCGTATCGGGAAAAGATTACAAATGCCAGTTCTCTTGGGTTTGCTAGAGGACGAATAGAATTCAAATCTGCTACTTATTTAGTTTGGGGGAACAAGCATCACCCAACTCTTACGTGAGAAGAGGAACACTCAAGATTGAAGGTTAACTCTTTCTGTAGAGGGGCGCATCAGTCATCTACAGGGGATCAAAGTACAAAAAAAGGAAGGTACACTGCTACACTTGATACATGGAGGATTAAGGTGATAAACTCTTGGAAGAAGGATGTTTCCTAAGTTTTAGTGGGCTGCCACCATTTCCAGTTGCTGCTGAGTTTAGTGTTTGGACTCTAAGTTCTCATTTCCACATCATGAAGACATGTACAACCATCATAGGCCACTAAAAATTGCTGAAGATACTCCTTGGTTCTGAGCTGGACTAAAGTGCTTGATAGTCAAGTAAAATTTGGGTATCATCCCCAGCCTGTGATTGCATGAGACATTTATGATCAGAGGAAGTAGAAGTATGGGAAACCAGAGCGGTGAAGGACGTGCCCCTCTTTGTTGATGTATTTTGGTTATTTGCACCTGTACTTGCTATATATATGAGATACTTTGATATTTGTGTATTAATGGTTTGGATTCATATGTATGCACATGAATATATCTATTTTTTTACAAAATATGAATATTTTAAGTATTTTTTAGTCTACTGGTTTTTTTCCCGGTTTTTTTCCGGTTTCGGTCCGGTTCACATTTTGGGCTATGCCGGTTTGACCACCTGTCCGGTTCTAATAACATTGGATATATCTCATGGACACTCATTTGACCCACACTATCCTCAACTAATAGATTATCCTCAACTTTGTCCCCAATTGCTGCAATCTGATCTCTCAGCTTTGCTATCTTCATGAGATAGGTAGCTTGTCCTTTATCTATCTTGCTCACGCGGGTAGTGCTAAGCTTGTTCTTTAAGAAGATCTTCCCGGATAAATTCACACTCTCGTACAAGGTTCCCAAAGCATCACACATCTCTTTGGCAATTTTATTCATGATAATATGAGGAATCAAGTGATCCATTACCAAATACATCGGGATTCACTTCGAAGTTCGTTGCCATTGCCTTCTTGTTGTGTTCTGCCCGATCTTTGAAATTAGTAGGCGCCACAGCCACCTTCTCCACAAGGTACCACAAATCTACCATTTCCAAGAGATCCTGCAATCACAACTTCCATGGCACAAAGTTAGAGGCTCCCTCCAACAAGTGACTCTCCTGCATACTAGGTGTTATCCCCTAGTTTGCAAGGCGGTGACAAGAAAATAATTTCGCTTACGATTGACATTTTGCTGGAGTTTTTGTTGGATGCTGATGATGCCCTAGCTTGTGGTTAGGCAACAATTAATATTCTGCCACACCTATTTGGCCAGAAACAGCAGGGTCTCCATGGGCATGACATTACATCTTGTGGGGGCATGACATTACATCTTGTGGAGGTTAATTTACTCAGTAAAGCAATCCCATAATTGATGTTAATGGGTCTCTACATCTCATATCTATATGGTCCTTAAGTCTTGCTATGGCAGGCTTGTTTAAGGCTTATTCTCAGAAGAGGGTGGTTCTACGTCTGTAAAATGCACAGTTCCAGACCCTGTGGCGGCAGCTGAAACTGAAGACTGGGAAGAGCAATGAGGATATTTTCCAAGTAGAGAAACAATTAGGAGTTTTGAATGACCCGACAACATGACTGACAGATGGTCGTTTGAAATTTGGATCCAATTGGTCCGTAATACAGTTGTTATCTCCAACATTGACAAAGAGATGGGCATTTTGATTTAGTGAGATTCATGCGAAATGAATGCCTCGTTGGATTTCTCCATCACTGGAGAGGCATTTGCTTAGTTATCATCTGACCCCATGACCCAAACAGTAGGCACTGGTTTTCTGAATCCATCCTCAGCTAGTATTTATTTACCCTTTGTGAATTTTATCTGCTTATTGGTCGGATTTGCTTTATATGACCAATTAATAGACCATAGGAAGTGTCCAGGGATAACACCCTAGCGTTGGCACAAACCAACCCAAACTGAGAGGAGCTTGGGTGGTGGCAGATCCTTCATTCCTAAAATGCTCACCCAAAATTCATGTTGGCTGATGACAGACCCTAGATCTCAAATCTATGTGCAATGGTAGGCTTGGTGAAGACATCAAAGAGCTTCATGTGTTAAAGCACTTATCTATTCTTGTCCAAGAAAACCAGATCATACCAATCTAATGAAGATAGGACAGTGAAATTTATGTCCATTGTCTAATTGTCCACAATATGAAGCAAAACTGAATAGACCTGAATAAGATTAAATATTTACCATTTGCGAGGGGCCATCCATGGATATATCCTCAGCTTCCCTGAAACTCCACAAGTTTCCAGGGTCCTGTAGAAGACATTCTGCTTTATCTTCATCTGATTCACCTTCAGGAACTCCAAGTGCTGCTTGTCGGATTTGATAAAACTTTTCTATTACCTGAACAGAAAATACTGACAAATAAGTGCATTTTAAGGTTACCAAGAGATATTTCAATCACTCAATCATATATATATATAAGTTACCTGAGATTCTGAAAAGCTAGGAAACTAAAATTGTCACTCACATAAAAGCTCAAGTTTGAGAATAAACACTTTCTACAGATAAAATAAATAAAAGAAATGATTTATCCTTTTAGCGGATGTCTAGTTATTGAACGAAAGTTGGAATCAATTATGAATTTAGAGAATATTGCAATTATAATTAACTAAGAGGTCAAAGCCATTGAAGGAAAATAAAGAAATGGCCAAATAATTTGACAAGCTTAAAGAAAAGGACTCCATATTTTATCTAATATTATCCCTATCAGCATGTACAAAAACAAACAAAAAAGTGGCATGTTCTGAGAAATTTAACTCTGCTACATTAAATTGCTGTTCTCAAGGCATCAACTTGTGAAGATAAGATTCAATCAAAGATCTAATGCCATCTTTGTTGAAGTGACTTTAATCACTACAACGTAGTTGGACTTCTTAATAAACTTGGGTGACACCCTTCTGCAGAGCCTTCACTCTCTCCAAGAGGACGTCAGTCAGCCAAACAGGCGTAATTAAGTATAACCTTGCCATCATTAGATTATGTCATTTGCGGATAATTTGGGGAAATAAGCCAACATATATTTAAAAGTGAATTTTGATGCTATGGTTCATTGCTGGTTTTAAACTTTCATGAGTAACTTCATTTTATATCCATGAATGATTTTTATTTTATGCATGACTAAATATTTATTTCTGAAAAGTACTTATTTGGTTGACTCACTTGCATTTCCTCTAAGATCAAGCATTCACTTGGGGTTTTAACTTGGTACAAACACTCATCAATCTTTAAAATGTTGAGATCCTAAGACCCATTCTTTCAACCTCAATCTAGAAGTAGATACCTTTAGGAAAGCCTCCCTTGGCCTATCTAGAAGGCCTAAAATGTGGGAAAATCTTAGTTGAGGTGATAGTGGCAATCATCTTCCAAAGTTACCCTTGTAGCATTAATGTATTAAGACTTTGCCACTTAGGTGTGAAATATAGTTGTAACATAGAGTAATCAATATTTTCTGTGAGGACAATCCAGAACTTGTTGGAGAAAAGTGTAGAGCTGTTATAAGGCCTCCTCGAGCCCTTAGTAAGGGTACCAAAAAGACAGTATTTGTCAGATTTATAAATCTATATGTTGATCACCAAGCCAAATAGGTGGCAAACTGTGTACCACGTACCATGAAGACAAAACAAAGTGTACCTAGCAAAGTCAATCAACCTACAGAAGACTCAACAAGGCAATTTTGCAGTACACGTGTCGCCATTGGATGCATGCTCTTCGGATCCCTCTCGGACAGTTCAGAGTAGGATCCCATAGACTTCGTGTAGAGTCAAAGCACCAGATTGATAGATCAGATAGGAACTGTCAGCTATGTCATCTACAGGAAGTGGAAACCGAGTCACATTTTATCTTCAGATGTCTTGTTTACTACGAGATCAAAGGACACTTCCATTGCTTGTTTAGGGGGGACTCAAACTCTATTCGCCTTCTTCAGATACACCAATCAGAGATGTCTCGCACTTTATATTCAGGAGGCTTTGAGGCTTCGAGCACAGGTCCTCCAACCTCCCACCAAACCTTATACCACACAGCGGATCACGGTGTTCTTCAGCGTGCTACCACCTTCCAAGGGCACCAAGAGATCTACTAACCTCGATATTGATCCAGCTCCCAGATCAGTAAAGGCTGATGGTTCTCGACCCACGAGATCTCAGCAGCAACTCCGTACTAGACCTCCCTCCTAGAGGCACTCAGGACCCTCCAGACCTCATCGACATCACTCCTATGGCCATACCTCTAGTTTCCAACTGGAGGAAGACAGATGCATCAGGGTCAAAGGGGTTTGATCCTACCTTGTATCGTCAGCTTATTGGATTACTTATGTATTTGGTCAACACACCGCCAGACATCATCTTTGTAGTCAACTCTTTGACCCAATTCATGGTGGACCCTCGAAAAGTGCATTGAACGGCTGCAAAGCACATACTTCACTACATCCAAGGTACAGTGGAGTATGAATTGGTTTATCAGCATAGTGGGAGTGTACAGTTAGCAGGCTTCACATATGTTGACTAGGTAGGAATGTCTAGAGGAGAGGAAGAGTACTTCAAGTTGTTGTAAATCCAATCAACATAACCCCATCTGATCTCCTAAAATCTAGACCATAATACACTGTCCCTGAAAGGTATCTCAACACATGTTTCGCGGCAACCCAGTGCACTCTCCTAGGCACAACCATGAACTAATTGAGGGTGTTTACCACAAAACACAAATATGGCCTGGTGTTGACCAGATATATGAATGAACCAATGAGATGACGAGATAAAGTAGGATCTACCAACTCTCCTGTTAAGAACCCGTGTCAACCCCCCCTTTTTATTTTGTCGGACGCATATGCTTTGTAAGTCGTCCCATTAGTATGATGTATTATCCCACATTCATGGGGAGTAAGTAATAGTTGTTAAGTCGTCTAGTTAATAGGTTGCATTATCCCACATTCATGGGGAGTAAGTAATAGTTGTTAAGTCGTCTAGTTAATAGGTTGCATTATCCCACATTCATGTAGAGTAATAGTTGTTTAGATTAGACTTAGTATATAAGTATGTGTTGAGGCTAATGAAAGCATTGAAGAGTTATTTTGTATTGAGCTTGCTCAAAGGAGGTTGCCCCCTCGAAGTGGCTCGTGATCAATAAAATCTCTTTTGTGCTCCAATATTTCGGTTATATCGTGCATTTTGATTATTCATTGCAGGAGGTTCTCCACATCTGGTATCAGAGCACTTTCTTGGGCTCGTTGGGTGGCATTTCGGGAAAAAAAAAAATTCTGCCATGCTTCCTGGCTCTGTGCGCCTTACAGTTGTTCTTCTTCTTGCAGCAATATTATTCATCCGGATCAGGGATTAAACCCTATCCGCTTAACTGTGGGAAATACTTGGGCATAGACCTAAAACTCATTGTGAGGAGTACCACAAGAACCCCAAAGTAGTTGGCTATTGAGGGGACCTGCCAAGCGAAAAGGGCAACGACCCCCACCAGATTGACTAGATTCCCATTCGTGAGGAAAACCAAAGAGCTATCGTTTTTGGCCAAGCGGTTAGCAGTTTTACCTGCGCCGTGAAGTGAGGGGTACTGCCCCAATACTCAAGCCTGAGATAGCCTTGGTGGCCGAGTGACTACCTTTGAACCAATGGGAAGCCGAATATACCTGGGGTCCATCTCTATTTACAGTTGATAACGTGCAAAATTTCAGAATTGTCACAGATCATTTACTCCATTTCTTTTTGATAAAACACAGCTTCTAGCACCGCCACAGATCAATTCTTCAGATAAATAAAAGTATAAATTTCTGTTTTTCAACCATATCTTCCTTGATTTAGCTCTGTTTTCCTTGAAATTTCACTATCACCCCTGTGATACCATTCTACATATTGCTTCATTGAGGCCCTTATCCCCAATTTCACTTCCTCAAGGCCGAAATTCCACATTTGTCAATTTTTAGAATTTGTCATAACTTCTCTAATTCTCACCCAATCGCCTTCAAATGTCTCCACGTTGTTTGTTTTCAATTTCTGCTTTATTGTCCCTCTCTGCCAAATTTTCCAATTCTTTCATCCCACCTCTGAAANTCTCTGCCAAATTTTCCAATTCCTTCAGCCCACCTCTAAAATTTCCATTTTCTGCTTCTTGTCCCTAAAAAAGTGTCCAAAACCCCGTAAAACCCCAATTACACCCCCCCCCCAAATTTTTCCCAAATCAAAAATCTCCTTTTCTAAAACCCTCTCCATTTTTGTTTTTCTACCCATTGCCTGAATATATAAATTAAAATTAAAATTAAAAAAACTGCTTATGGTTGTCACCTGCGCCGGAGCAAATAAACAAATGGAAGAAGAACTTGCCGCCATCAAGTCCAAACTTGAGGATCTAGATCAAATAATTCTCGGCCTCCAACTTCAGCATTCCCCCATGAACAACCGTCGCCAACCTGAGTCTTCTGCAGACACTAGGTTCTCATCGTTTAGCAACTTTTGCGGGCCGAAGCTGGATTTTCCTCGCTTCAATGGTGATAATCTGACTGGATGGATTTATAGGGCAGAACAATATTTCAATTTGCATAACACTTTTGATGTCAATAAAGTCCCCCTTGCATCCTTTCATTTGGAACATGAAGCACTTCAATGGTTCCATTGGTACATCAAGACTCATGCCGAGCCAAACTGGACATATTTTTCCCAACTCCTCTTGCAGCAATTTAGTCCTAGTACTTTTGATGACTTCACAGGAGCACTCACCAAACTTCGCCCAATTGGCACTGTGCGGGAGTATCACACAGAATTTGAGAAACTCGCCAATCACACAAAGGGATTGCCTGATGCATTCTACCTTAGTTGTTTTATCAGTGGTCTGAAGGATGCAATACACTCTGAAGTTAACATGTTCTGCCCCAACACAATGATGGAAGCCCTCGGGTTGGCTAAGCTAGCAGAGGACAAGATCCAAGCTCAACAATGCTCCAAATCCACTGTTGTTCCATTCAGACCTATGGTTCCTCAAAGAACCCAAAATCCGCCAGCCCCCAGAACCACTCCTATCAAGCATTTGTCTGAAGCAGAGATGCGGGAACGTCGAGAAAAAGGGCTTTGTTATAATTGTGACGAGAAATTCACCCGGGGACATAGATGTGTTGAGCAAAAGCTCTATCTCTTGGATGTGGATTCTCCACCCGCACCTGAAATTTTTTATGATGCTCAAGATCCCACAGATGATGATGGTGACATTCAACAACTTCCTGCTCCAGAGGACCAACCAAAGATATCTCTCCATGCCTTAGCCGGAGTCACCACCCCACAAACCATGCGGGTCCGAGGGTTCTTCAAAAAACTCTCTCTTACAATACTCATTGATTCTGGTAGCACTCACAACTTCATTAACCCGAGGATCGCCAAACAGGCTGATTGTTTCATCCACCCTTGCTCCAGCTTTGAGGTCATGATTGCCAATGGGGCCACCTTACCTTGCAAAGGGAAGTGTCGTAATGTGCACATCTCTATGGGGGCTTATAACTTGCGCCCTGACATGTTTGCCTTGCCCTTAGGTGGATGTGATGTGGTTTTGGGCGCTCAATGGTTACGCACACTTGGACCCATTTTAAGGGATTTTGCTGAACTTTGGATGCAGTTTTCAATCAATGGTACCAAACACACATTGCGGGGCTTACAACCAGGGTCTCTCAACCTCATCAGTTCGCATCGCATGGAAAAGCTTCTTAAGAAAAGTTCACATGATGTCATCACTCAACTCCATTTCATTCAGATGCAACCTGCAGCAGTCTCAACTACTCCATTGGATCTCCAACAAATTTTGGATCGATATGCATGTGTGTTTGCTGAGCCAGTGGGATTGCCACCTTCCCGACCCGAGGACCATCGTATTCCGCTCCTTCCTGGAAGCGTCCCTCCCAACATCAAGCCCTATCGCTACCCATTTCACCACAAGACAGAAATTGAGATGCTTGTTCACAACTTACTCAAGCAAGGTGTTATTCGCCCTAGCACTAGTTCCTTCTCTTCACCAGTCCTTCTAGTCCGGAAAAAAGATGGGTCATGGCGCCTTTCCATCGACTTTTGAGCACATTCACATCACAACCAAGGATAAGTTTCCAATGCCTGTTGTTAATGAGCTTCTGGATGAGCTCCATGGTGCTCATTTTTTCTCCAAGTTGGATCTTCGTTCTGGGTATCACCAAATTCGGGTCCATGCGGATGATATCCCTAAAACAGCTTTCTGCACACATGATGGCCATTATGAATTTTCGGTCATGCCATTTGGCCTCACAAATGCCCCTTCCACGTTCCAGGCATTGATGAATAAAATATTTCGGGCCTACTTGCGAAACTTCATTCTGGTCTTCTTTGATGATATCCTCATCTATAGTAAAACCTGGGCTGAGCATCTCCAACATCTGGATCTTGTACTGCAACTTTTCTGTGATCATCATCTCTGTGCCAAACAATCTAAATGTGTTTTTGGGTAGAAGGAAGTAGAGTATCTCAGGCATATTGTTTCAACAAAAGGGGTTCGTGTCGATCCTGCCAAAATTGATGCCATGAAAAATTGGCCACCTCCTCAGACCTTGAAGAGCCTTCGTGGGTTTTTGGGACTTACTGGCTACTACCGCAAGTTTGTCAAGGATTATGGGAAGATTGCAGCTCCATTAACAGCTCTACTGAGAAAGGATGCTTTTGCATGGACACCTACTGTTGCGTGTGCATTTGAGAAACTGAAACAAGCTATGTGTACCACACCTGTTCTAGCTATGCCTGATTTTTCCAAGCCCTTCACTATTGAGAGTGATGCTTGCGACAATGGACTTGGTGTTGTCCTCCTCCAAGACAAACATCCCATTGCATTCACCGGCAAATCCCTATCTGGTAAGAATATAGCCGCCTCTACATATGAGAAGGAAATGATGGCTATTTTGCATGCAGTACAAAAGTGGCATCCATACCTCTTAGGGAATCATTTTTGCATCAAGACTGATCACTAGAGTCTAAAATATTTCTTGGAACAACGAGTCTCATCCCCAACACAACAAAAATGGGTTAGCAAACTCATGGGTTATGACTACAAGATCACTTACAAGAAGGGTAAGGACAATCTTGTGGCAGATGCTCTTTCCCGCACATTTGATGACCATGCTTCTCTTTCAGCTATTTCTATGCCTATTCCAAATTGGTTACAATCTGTTCAGCAAGGCTATGTCAATGACTCTTCCTTATCTCAAATCATCCAACAGTTGGACAGTAATCCTTCTCTTGTACCGCATTACTCTTGGGATGGTTCTTCTCTGCGATACAAGGGTCGCTTGGTGCTTCCCCAAAGCACAGATCTTCACCAGGCTGACTTCTATGAACTCCATGCTTCTCCAGCGGCAGGGCACTCTGGGTTCCTCAAAACGTATGAGCGGGCGCGACATAACTTCTTTTGGAAGGGAATGAAACTGGAAATTCAACAGATGGTTGTTGAATGTGATACCTGCCAGCACCACAAGGGTGAAACTACACTCCTTTCCAGCTTGCTCGAACCCTTGCCCATCCCTACAAGGATTTGGACAGATATTTCGATGGATTTCATCGACGGGCTCCCTAAATCTGGAGGCAAGACTGTAATCTTGGTTGTGTGTGATCGACTCTCCAAATATAGTCATTTTTGTGCTCTCGGCCATCCATACACTGCCTCCTCAGTCGCACAAATTTTCATGGACCAGATATTCCGTCTTCATGGCATCCCTTCTTCCATTGTCTCAAACCGCGATGCAACTTTCACAAGTCATTTTTGGACCGAACTCTTTCACCTCACTAGAACCAAACTGAAAATGAGTTCAGGATATCACCCACAAACAGATGGTCAAACTGAAGTCACCAACAAATGCTTGGAAACTTATCTTCGTTGCTTCACCTCTAAACAACAACATCAATGGGCAAAGTGGCTCCCTCTCGCTGAATGGTGGTAAAATACTTCCTACCATACTGCATCTAAAATGACTCCATATGAAGCTGTTTATGGGCAGCCACCCCCAGTGCTCCTTCCATACACCCCCCATAGTTCACCAGTTCAGGGAGTTGACATGGTTCTGTGCAACCGTGATCAGATTCTTCACATTCTGCAAGAGGATCTTCACATGGCAAGAAATCACATGAAGCAGCAAGCCGATCAACATCGTTCTGAGCGCACCTTTCAAGTCGGTGATATGGTTTTTCTTCGTTTGCAGCCTTACAAGCAATCCTCCCTGAAACTCAAAGGGCATCAGAAGCTGGCTCCAAAGTTCTATGGGCCATATAAAGTTCTTCAAAAGATTGGGTATGTTGCTTATAAATTGGAACTTCCTCCTTCTTGCATTCACCCAGTCTTTCATGTCTCTTGTCTCAAGAAAGTGATTGGCTCCAACATCAGAGCACAAACTGTTTTACCAGAGCTGGATACGAACGGCGCCATCATTTTGGATTCAGAGGCCATCCTCAATAAGCGCACTCGTCAGCTTCGCTCTTGGGCCATCACAGAGGTCTTAATTCAGTGGCACGGCATGCAACCAGAGGATGCTACATGGGAACCGTCCTTCAGATTCAGCAGCAGTTTCCACATCTAAAGCTTTGAGGACAAAGATTTTTCTAAGAGGAAGGGGATGTTAAGAACCCGTGTCAGCCCCACTCTTTATTTTGTCGGTATATTTTGTCGGACGCATATGCTTTGTAAGACGTCCCATTAGTATGATGTATTATCCCACATTCATGCGAAGTAAGTAATAGTTGTTAAGTCGTCTAGTTAATAGGTTGCACTATCCCACATTCATGTGGAGTAATAGTTGTTTAGATTAGACTTAGTATATAAGCATGTGTTGAGGCTAATGAAAGCATTGAACAGTTATTTTGTATTGAGCTTGCTCAAAGGAGGTTGCCCCCTCAAAGTGGCCCGTGATCAATAAAATCTCTTTTGTGCTCCAATATTTCTGTTATATCATGCATTTTGATTGTTCATTGCAGGAGGTTCTCCAGTTGATGACCATGAAGCATGAAGCTTCTTCCAGTTGATGACCATAGGTGTAGACATCGGCCTACAGTCCTTCATCTGAAATCTCCTCAAAATATCCACTGCATACTTCTCGGTCGCTAGAAAATATGGCCAGGCTCCTACCAAACCTCCAATCCCAAAAAATAGTGCATCAACCCAATGTCAATCATCTCATACTTTTAAGCAAGGTCTCTATTGCAAGCTGCAATAAGTCTTTCATCACCCGTGATAAATAAATCATCCACATACAACAAAAGAATGAGCGGATCATCTCCAACCATGATGAAGTAGAGATTTGGATCAGCCTCACTCTTTTAAAAACTCATCGACAGCAAGAGTCTATCCTGGAATACCAAGCTTGAGGAGCTTGCTTTAGGCCATACAAGGCTTTCTTCATCCTGCAAACAAGAGACTCTCTCCCATTAATCTCAAAGCCCTATGGTTGCTCCACATAAACCTTCTCCTGTATGATTCCATTGAGAAATGTCGTCTTCACATCCATCTGATGGATCTTCCAACCCATTTCCGCAGCAATGGAAATCAATGATCTGATAGAAGTATAACGACCAACCAGTGCAAAGGTTCATAATCAACAACCTCTACCTATGAAAACCCCCGCTCCACAACTCACACTGCCATCTGCAGCATGCTTTACATTGTAAATCCATCGAGAAGTCACCATTGACTTCCCCTCAGGTCTCGGAACTATCTCCCAGAAATCGTTCTTCATGATGGAATGGTACTCTTCCATCACGGCATCTCTCCAAACATGATGCTAAGAGGCCTCCTCAAAAGTAGATGGCTCCAAATCACAAACACTAGCCACCAAGGCCATACCCAACTTATCTGGAATCACTATAGTCCTCATTGGTTCCTTGGGCGCTCCAAAATCCTTTGCTTCCTTCAAGGTCTCACAAAGCCATTTAGGGTTCCTCTTCCCTAAAGGTTTCTCCCAAATTGGTTTATCATCATCTGAAGAACTCCCAGAAGTAGATGGCCCAGAAACTTGTGGACCAAGAGCTAGTGAACCAACCACTGATGAAACCTGTGATCCAGTAGTTGTAAATGGTGAACCTATGACCTGAGAACCAAAACTTGTCCGATGTACTTGCTGGATGAACCACTGAACCTGAAGATCCTGTGCCTGTAACATGTAGTCTAGTAACCCCAAAAACCTGTGAACATGTACTCTGTACTAAAGGTACTTGTGAAGCTACCAGAGGTGTGGGAACCTGCTACTCCTCCTACACTGACTCTCTGGACTTCCTGAAGGCCCACTCCTCCTCAAATCTCACTTCATGCCTCACAACAACCTTCCTCAATGCAGGAAGATAAATGCAGAAGGCCTTCGAAGTCTCATCATAGCCCGCAGAGATAGCTCTCTTTTGTTAGGATATTTAGACACTTAGGAGTTAGTTAAGATCAACTTGTGTAATATATCCGTTAGGTAAAAGTGTGTTTCTTTAGTATGCATTAGTATG
>LPNX011233352.1:267171-279770 GCA_001517045.1 Pseudotsuga menziesii
CATCCACATCCCATCGTACAGCGGGTCCCATCCGATACTCTGGAGTCTTCCTGTGTGCAAGACGTAGGGCACTGTGCACTGCAACTAGCTTCTCAGCTCTCCTAGAGGTAAGTCTATTCCTCTTGATAGAGTGGATGAAGCTATAGGTGGACCAATTCCTCTCAGCTGCGGAGGAACTAGCAATCTGAGACAACAAACGAATAGCAAGATGTTTGATCTCTGGAGCATCATCCCCATGCATGTCCCACCAACCAATGGGGTCATCCTGGCCTAAGTCGCTACGATCTGCCTTAGCATCAGGCTTGTTGAAGGGACCTTTGAGACCTGCAAACTGAAGCCACTGTCTCCGAAGTGTTTGCCCCTCCTCTTCAGTGTACATCTTTGCAATGGCAGCTCGAAAACCCTTCTTGATCTCCGGATCTTGAATGGGAGCAATTCTACCAGGCCTAGAAATGTACCACTTTGGGTTGAGTGCATATGCTTCCATGTGCAAAGGTGTGTTCATTCGATCCCACCTACGCTGAATAATGGGTCGAATTTGGCTCATGTAGAACTCTAAGGAGGGATCTTTTTGACGAATGGCTTCCCTTACCTTACCCAACATGTTGTCAAAAGTCTCATATATTTCTCCAAGACTAGGAGAATCAGTGTCTGTGTAGCGAATGACCTCAACTATAGGGCGCAAGAATGAGACCAAATAAGTGCAATCTACCCACCAATCATTATCCAATATCTGAAGCCTTATCCTCTTCCCCTCCTCTGTCTTGGACTCTGTCCACCTATTCCAATCTGGAGTCACAACCATGGCCTGCAATGCTGGTTGCACCTCCAACATCCTCTCCAATAAGAGAAAATAGCTCACATATCTAGTATCCATGGGCTTGAGGAATTCCTTCCTCGAGTGAGCCCTATACATGGCTAGGGAGGTGTGGTGGTTGCAGATAAACATCTGGACATCCCTTGCAACTAATACTAAGGTGGATACCCAATCAATTTTTCCAATGTCTTTTAGGGCATTGTTGAGAACATGCACACAACAAGGGGTCCAAAATATATGCCTGTAACTGCTCTGAACTAGTAAACCAGCTGATCTACACACTGCTGCTGCATCTGTCACAACCTGCACAACATTCTCAGGCCCAACCTCCTCTATAGCATCCCAAAGAAGCTCAAATTGGAAAGCTGCATCTTTGCGCTTTCCAGAACAATCAATAGCTCTGAGAAAGAATGGCCCATCTACACATGTAACTATGATGTTAATAAGTGGACATTCGGCAATGTCTGTCCACCCATCCATAACAATAAAGCAACCTGACTTCACCCATACCTCTTTCATCTGTTCTTTCTGCATAGAAATATTGGACACCTGCCTCTCTAACATCACTGTCCTCACCTTGTGCTCACCTGGGGGCACATATGAGGGTCCCGATGATGCAATAGCACGGACCATCTCCTTATAATAAGGAGAACGAGTAACATGGAAAGGGATGCCATCGGCAAAAAGGAATTTGCCAATGGCATCATCTGTATCATCGCGGCTAAGCTTGCCATACATCCCTGTAATGGTTGGTCCTATAGCACAAGAACGAGAAACCTTCCTTCTTGATGAAAATGTCTCAATAGGAGATGGTGGAGGCATACAAGTGGATCGGTTAGCTTTCCTCTTAGAACTTTCTTTTGACGTGACATTTTGGCTAGAGAATGTGCCCTTAGCATCTGCTGCCATTTGCAACCTCATAAGCTCATTTCTTTGCATCAAGGTTAGCTTCGTGCACACAGAAACCCCTTTGCCACCAATGCTCAAAAGGTGTTGTCTAACCCGACTATAGCTTCCAACCCATGGATGGTTACAAACATTGCACACCCAATGACGTGATCCACCACCTTTCTTCCCTTTCCGGTTGGTTGAGGGATCATTGACATTTACTATGCTTGCATAAAGCAACAGTGGTTTCTTGGGATCAAATGTCCCCTTTGCATATTGAGCCAAGGACTTTGATGGGGTAAGATTGGCATTGTCTTCTCCTTCACTTCGACTTAACCTGTTTGATGAGGGAGTTCCACTCCCACTCCCAATCTCTGTCCCAAGTCCAACACTAGAGTTATCCTCTGGCTGAAAACCATGTTCAGATTCACTGTCACTGCTGTCACTACTATTGCATTGGGTAGAGTTGCTCATATTGCTGGTGTATGGCTGCTGGCAACCTGCTGCAACAAAGCTTTAAACTTTTAATTTTAAATTTTTTATTGCTGCAAATTGCAAAACTGTTAGTGTTAACTGTTTTCCTAAAAACTTCATTGCTATTTATTAAAATTTAAAACCTAAAACATAATTTTAATTTTTTTAACAACCTAGTATGACCTATTAAATTAAAAAATTTCAAAAGAAAATTTTTTAATTAATAAATTACAAACTTTTAAAACATAAAATTTAAAAATTTAAAAACTTACAAACTGTTAAAGTTAAAAACTTAAAACTTAAAATTGAAAAAATAAAAAAACAGTAATTACAAACTATGAAATTTGAAACTTAAAATTAAAAAAAAATTAAAAACCACCTGTTCAATGTTAAGACTTAAAATTAAAAATCTACCTATTAAAAAAATAAAAAAATAGTATTTACAGTTTACAAATTGAAACTTAAAATTAAAAAAAAATTTAAAAAAAACAAATGTTTAAAGTTTTAAACTCTTAAACTAAAATTTAAAACAAAAATTAAAATTAAAAACCTACCTTTAGGCTTTCAGGCTTTCCTTCACGGCGTCGGCGTCGGCGTGGAGAACTTCAGGCTCGGGGTCGGCGTCGGCGTGGAGAACTTCAGCTCGGGGTCTTCAAAACTTTTGTTGCCCTTGATCTATCCTCTAACCCTGCATACAAGCAAACAAACATTGGTTAATAGATTACATAACTGCTGGTTTGAATTGCAATTAAAAGTGGACTGTTGACACCTTCATTTACACGTTATAAGTTCAAACTCACAGCGTCTTCAGTGTTCACAATGCCGGCAGCCGGGTATTGTTTGTAATAAACTCACAGCGTCTTCAGTGTTCGGAGTCACGACCCTCTTCACGACCGCGGGCAAGCTTTGTTAATGGCCACGGCTCTGCAACAGCGCCGGTTTTACAGTTCACGACCCTCTTCACGCGCGGGTTTTACTTTCTCCACAGTGCGGGTTTTACAGAGCTCGCCCCCCTTCATGACCCTAACGTTTATTTTCTCCTCACGCGGGGTCGACTACAGAGATGGCTGTAGTTTGTTTCACTCGCGGGCGGGAGCTCTTGTTTCACTCACGGGTCAAATGGAATGAAGGTAAACCGTAAAAGTAGTAATGGGTAGGTTTAGTATTAAATTTATTTTGCATTATTTTATTGTTTGTTTGTTTTGTTTTTTTTTCTTTGTGTAAAAAACAGCAAAGGATAAAATTCGTGGGGGGGCGCGTGGACGCCCCCCAATTTCGGGAAGGAGCGCCTAGACATCCCCCATTGCCGGAGAGACCTTCAAAACCCCGGGACGCGCCCCCCTGTGCGTTTCATGAAGTTTCCTTTTTTGGGGGGCGTTGAGAAACGTTTCGGAAGGAGCCCCCAAGCCCCCGGGGCGTGGGGAGCGTGGGGGGCGAGCTCCCGACCTAGGGAGGCGAGTCCCCGTGGAACACTGATAAATATTTTTCTGTGGATATTTTCGGAATCTAATTTGCATCTGATGTTCTCAAATGGTGATCAGATAGTCTTCTGCTTCCTAGCATACTGGAAATTCTTGTGAGATCTATATTTTTTTGCTATTCATTGTTTTGCCTACAAGAGGGCGTTTTGGCTGGAGCGTTTTTGCAGGGGGACCTCAACTCGCTCGGTTTTCTTCGTTTTGGATCAAGGGGTTTTCATTAGTTTCATTGTGATCTATGATTACTTCGTTTTACTTTCTTGTAGCTTTTGGTTTCTTTATCTTGTATTGGAAAATCTGATATTGTTGGCGTTTGCTCATGCAGGGTAGGGGGTGCATTGGTGGCTTGTGGCTTACATCCATCATAGAAATCACTTGGATCCTCCAGAATTGATCGGGATAGCAAGGATCATCACTGTTACAGACTTCTACAAGAATTTCCAGGTAAGATCTAACAGGTAAGTCTCTTCTCTTCAGATCTTAATCCATTGTACCTTGCTTTACTTCAATTTTTCTGAAAACTCCTAAAATACTAAAAACCCTAAAAAGCACCAAATCTGGGAACCGTCCAATCTTTGGCCAAACCACTTCTGGGTTTCATAGATCGAGCCTCCCCTTCACTAAATCTACTGCAATGCTGGTCAAATTCTTGTTGGTTTTACCTAGATCTGATTTTTAGCCAGAAAACTGCATAAACCCCCCACTGAAAATTTGACCTACTAGGGTTTTGATTTTTTCTGATTTCTGACTTCAGAGACGAATAGATCAGGTCCCACACAGTCCAAATCACCCTCAACGTTGTCCAAATTCATGGCAGTTTGACCAACATATGAGCTTTTGACTGAAACAGCCCTAGCGCCCTCACTAAAAACTGGACTTTTCCAGAGTTTGCTTTTTCTGAAATCTGACAAGCTAGGCTGATAGATCAGGGCTTGAGCATTCCAGAACACCCCCAACGCTGAGCTAGTTCCTTCCAGGTTGTCCTAGATCTGAAAAACTGACTTTCAGCCTCCTAGACCCCCTCATCAGATTTTGACTTTTCCAGATCTGATCTTTACTGAAATTTTCTGACTTGGGATTGTAGATCGGGCCGTCCTGATCTCAATTCCCCTCCAACGCTGAGCTGATAGCCTCCTGGTGGCCCTAGAGCTGCAAATCTGCCTCTCCAAACCCTAGCGCTAGCCCTCCTTCTGTTGGTTTTCCTGTAACCTAAATCTTCCGAGCCAAATCCTTTTCTGGGTGCATAGATCAGGGCATATCCTAGGTGGGTTTACTGAAACGTTGTGCTGATGATGACTCCATTGCCCAATGCACGTAAGACACTAATCTCCTATCTCTAGCGCTAGCCCTAAATTGACCTCAGTCCCCTTCCCTTTGCCAACATCCATTGATAACTCAAGTTACCTATCTTTCACTGAGTCTGTCTCCTTGGTACTAGACAGTCCCAACTCTGTCCTTGCTTACCCTGTCACAGTTACGTTTCCGAAGACAGTGGTCATCTCCATCAGTTGCTAGTACCTAAACCCTAGAGCTAGGGTTTCCATTTACCTTACACCTTACGTACCTTAAAGCCACATCTGATCTGTTCTGGTGTCTAGGTCTGATCTCTCCTGTCGAGAGCAGATCCAGGCCTCCCCCGTTGTTGTCTTGGACTAGGATAACATAAAGTGAAGGCTGCTTTGATTGGCATGACAACCATCCATTTGGGAGTCTAGGCAGTCGTGGTTCCACGCCTTAGTTGCTTGCCCCTCTACCATCCATCCTAGATCCACCTCACACAGGCAACTACAAGGTTGGTGATAACAATACCTGTCACTTCAAATTTAGATGAAAAAAATGATAATAATGAGGAAGATCATGCTAATGCTTTTTCAAATCAACCTTTCTATCATGAATATGAATCTGACCCAGGTATTAAGGGAAATGATGAGAAGTTAGATTTGTCCACTATACTTTCTCATGCATCAAAGGTCGAAAAGCAGTTTGAAAAGCCATTGATTTCCATTCTTGAGCAGTTTGAAAAGAGCAAAAATGGAGAGGAAAAGACATATGTTTCAGCACCTATTGAAAGTTTAAGCAGTAAGCTTATATATGATGAATACTCAGATGAATTGGAAGAACATCCTTTTGAATCAGTATTTACAGAAAGCTTCGGCAACGGACCTATGTATGACATTTACGAGGACAATGAGAGTGATGATGTTGGGTCACCAAATCAGTGTATAGTGTGCCTTTTTGAGCAGCAATCTTCGGAAAGCAGAAAGCCCATATCCTCTATTTCAGACAAAGAATTTCAAGGAAATATTAAACCAAATGTAATTGTCTCTGTTGGATATTTCAGAGACCAAGTAGTTAATTTTCAATTTTCTTCTCTTTCATCTCCAACAATCCAGGAAAAGAAATTTGATGTCATCTATCAAGCAGTGATTTCACATAAACAAGAAGATGTGGTAG
This sequence comes from Pseudotsuga menziesii, assembly GCA_001517045.1. Lineage (NCBI taxonomy): Eukaryota > Viridiplantae > Streptophyta > Pinopsida > Pinales > Pinaceae > Pseudotsuga > Pseudotsuga menziesii. The sequence continues at coordinate 273,283 of LPNX011233352.1, forward strand.
TTACGTGTTCTCGATTTGCTTCTTCTAACAATTTCTATGACCCTATAGCAAGTTACATGGAAGCAAAGCAGAGTGATAAGTCTTGTGTCTTTCATCTTTTAAGCATAGAATTTCAAATCTGTGGGTATGGTTTCTTGGATCATATGTTTTTGTGCTTTCAAGTTTTTTCATTCTTTTGTATGCTCCGAGATAGAAGCAAATCTCAACTAATTCATAAACTTCTGGATTGGTTATATTGGAAGTTTTTGTATGTTTGAAAAGAAGTTTTTGATTGCTTAAGTATGAACAGTGTAAATAAATAAGCTCGCTTTTCAAGCATTTATTTTCCAGTTTATTCAGTGGATTTGTTTTCAGTTAAGCAATGCAGAAAAACAGTTTGGTTTTCAATATGTTGATTTACCGTAGATCAGTAGACTCCAGCCCAATAAAAAAGGCCACTGGAACTACTAGGTTCTTGGAGCCTTGCAGGAAATTCTCCATCCCAGACGGAGCCAGATGTTGTCACTAGAATAACCCTCCTTCAAAAGTTATAAGTTTCTGGCAGCACACAGAATGGTTTCATCTAAGGTGGCCCTCAATTGATTCCACAGGTTAAATTCAAATGCTTATGCTCTGTCCAGGAATTCGTGAAAATGACAAATTGCCACTAAGAATATACTTCAATTCAGAGTTGTGGAAGAGATCGCCCAGGTGTTGATATCATCATTTAGCTCGTCATATGCATAAAAAATGACAGATAAATATTAAAGCAAAACTCTAATTGTTATTTGTCAGTTAGCCTTGGGAGACCACAAATGCTACACTTACTTCCTTGTATTCTTCTTCAAAGGTACCAAAAAACGGTCTGTCAGGGTTTTGGAGGAGAGGATGCTGGAGGATTTGTCATGTGGGCTGGTACATGGCGCGTTGCAGGTGTACTTGTTGTCTCATGGGCATTTGGGGACAAGCTTTTGAAGCAGTTTGTTGTAGTTGTACCAGAAATTCAGGAAGAGATGAATAACAATGGCGTTGAATTTTTTCATCATGTCAAGTGACGGATTATGGGATGTTGTTTCTAATCAGGAATCTGTTTCTATGATTCGATTTATTGAGGATCCAGAACATGCTACAAAAAGACTTACAGATGAAGCATTTCGAAAAGGCAGTGTAGATAACGTCACTTGTATCATCGTACGCTTTCATCACAGTTGATAGAAGCATTATGTTATTGTTCCTCCATAGTGCTATTGCCGTCCATAGTTTGTATCAATACTTAAATATTGGATCGGAACATTTGTGCACATGCTTGACATTCCTTTGTATATGTTTTGATTCATTTTCATGGTTCACCATTTTTTGAGATCGAGAATATGGGCAAGCATTTGAATGCCTACGCGTCCAAGGAGCAAACTACATATTATGCCAACGTTTTAAAGAAGGACGTGCCCGTGGCACTTGATATTCTGGAGGATATTCTACAGAATTCAATGCGTGGAAAGCAACCAGGGAAACTCATAACAGTAAATTGATAAATGGCAGAGTAAATTGAGGTGGCAAAGTATCTATTGGTTGATATTAAATATCAGATCTGAAGAATAGGTGGCAATGGGACATACAAGTTCCAGCCTTAAAGTTAAATGCTCGCAGATTTCAAGCGATTCTCAATCTATATCCGGATTTTTAGGGATTCGATGAGTATTTTCGAGTGGCATTTGAAACTCTCAAGGATGAAAATCAATGAATAGAGCATTGTTTCCAGATTTTAAGGCATTTGAACTCAATATTCAAGTTTTCGACGATACAGGTGGAACTGAGAAGGTGGACAAAATCTAGATTTGTGGAGGCAATTTTAGCAAGCCCTTGTTTCTTGTGACATATCTTAATTTCATTTAGATTTAGTTTATTGTTAGAATTGTATTCCTAATACCTGCACAGTTGGTTTATTATAAGGTCTATATATTTAATCTTTTCGAATGTAAATGGGGGAGGTACCAACCAAGAGGGTTGAGGCAAGATTTGAATATTCTGATATTGGAGTGGCAGGAGCATGTATGCACTCTGTTTTTGTTAGCTGCTTTGAAATGATTATGTTCATATGAGCCACCTTTCTGTTTTAATAATTGAATTTCATGTGTTGTGACTTTGTGTGGTGTATGGTCTTATTAATCCATTGCTAGATTCTCACGATTAATGTGAAGTTATCCTTAGGTACTATATGCAGAACTTGGTTCATGTCTTTCATAAATTCATACTCATAGCTTTGTCTTATCAGTCCTGATTGTGATATATACTGCTATTCAGTATTTGCTTTCGAATCTAGCTTGATTTCTGCAGTAAGTCTTACCTACCACCAAATTCCATCAATTCATTTTCCAATTATCCATTAAACCAATTTAAGATTTATCTAAGCTTGACCCTAGCAGTCGGGGTTCAACTTTAGTGATAACAGGATCATTAGACCATTTATTGTTATGGTTACTTGATGTCTTATTAAAAGATCTTTGACTCACTTATGATTCTTGGACTATTTACTTTATGTTAAATCTTTTACCTTCTAACCTTATTATAAAATCATTTACATTTTATTTTATGATTTTATATTTATCTTTGATCTTTTACTTATTTTATGATTTTATTATTATAAAATCTTTGGACCATACTTTTACCTTTCATAATCTTTTAAACCTTGTAAAAGCAAGTTATATTATTCCTTAATAATATAGACAATACACTCACCTCTCTACCTCCGCGGATTTTACCTTTCTATTGCTATCTACACTACCTGAGGGTATTTTTTTATACGTGTCTTCACTCCTTTGTCCAGCATGTTCCTTCACGCTGCTGGTCGTGACTCCTCCGTCCAGCATGTCCTTCGGCTGCTAGCAAGGACCCTTCAATTTGCGTGCATCCTATGCTGACTCGTGTGCTTGGTCTGCTTCACGGGCTAAACTCGATGCATGTCTCATCTCCTTCCGCGGGCTGGGACTTATACCTCATGCTCTCTGTTGTTGACCACGATCATGTTGTCGGCTACTTCTTTGTGACCCGATCCATCTCTGCAATTTAGTTTTACGAGTGATCTTCTCTGTGACCCAGTCCATCTCTGCGATTTTGTTTTACGGGTGATTGTCTCTATGACCCAATTCATCTCTGCGATTTTGTTTTACGGATGATTGCCTTTGTTGTAGACACTGAGAGGGGGGGTGAATCAGTGTGCAGCTAATTTTAACCTTTTCACAGTTTATCAGGGTTAGCTACCAATTCATCAATTCATTACTCACATAAACATTTCATAGAAATCATTCACATAGCATAAGCATTTCATTCATAAGCACCATAACACAACAAAACACAACTCAATATAATTTTGTAATCTTTTGTATTATTTAGTCCGGCTACAACTGTTAGGCGAAATCAGCACCTACTGATAAATAGAGCACCTGCTCTTAATCCAGGACCCTGCCTAGTTCTCTTAGACCCTGCTAAGAAGTGATTGAGGTATCCTAACCTCAGAAGCAAGACAAGCTTGCTTTTACATTAAGGCTTACTGTCATCATACACAAGACAACTCTGTTCTGCTGCTTGTCAATACTTCTGAACATTTGCTCAACACTCTCATCAATCCTGCTGCAACACACTTTTCATTCTTCGCTGCTTATCAACACCTGCTGCCAAGTCATCAAAGTCTGCTCATCTCTGCTCATCATCTATGGTTAATCTGCTCATAACTATTTGGTCAATCTGCTCATCACTATCTGGTCAATCTGCTCATCACTGCTGCTCAAGATGCCACATGTCAACATCATCTAAAATTATGTTGGTCTGCATACATCATAGTATGTATCATATTCACCAACTCTGTCATGTCAATCTGCTGTAGGTGTATTGTTTATGCACCACAAGAAATCAGATGTGTCAATTGGGATATCATTATGATAAAGTATATCATCACTTCCTTCTTCACCACTTCGCTGTATACACACCACTGTGCATAGATATCATCATCATCCGAGGGCTAGGGAGTCATGGTATGCATATGGTTTATATCATGCATGGTCATAGTTCATAAGAGTATCATTTCATTACTGTATACTTCACTGAGTACTATACACAGTAAACATGCCATCACTGAGCATTGCTAAACCTTTTACTGTGTAAACATCATCTCACTTGCAAAGACAAACTTGTGACTATGTAAATCCTCTACTACTAGTCAATTTCTGAGCTTAAAAACTTTGTTGTACATACCTGTCATTTTATATCAATACACCCTCGCTGGCAATGAGAACCTGCTGCCATGTAAATTCTGTCTAATCCTCTTCCTGTGGCTGCCTCAGTCATTTCGCATTCATTGCTGTTGTTCTTCTTCAGTCTGCTATCACCTTAGCATATCAATTCTTGTAATGCACAGAGTGCTGCTTCAATTCTAAAAATTATGTGCCAAAAACACCCAAGAGACCACGACTTCTCCTTTAGCAGCAACACAAAGTAATCTGCTGTAAGTATCTTTCCTTCAAGCTGGGATTTTCTGTACTGGCTGTGAGACACCTTGGTAGACTGCTCACCAGTCCACAAACTCAGGCTCTTTATATGCTGTGAAAGGAACCCAAACACATCTAAAACTTTGATTGTCATTCACTGCTGTCAATCGGGAATGGTCCCTAACCAGGGCACAAAGCTTTGCTTCTCCTTTCGCTGAAGATATGACTGATGTCAAGTTCAATTCACAGGATCTGGGTTATTGCAAAACGACCTTTACAAAGGCATCATCACTGATTATTCATGACCAAGATTCTGTCTGTTTAAGGACTGATTTACAGTCATGGCCCAAGTTCCCTGGGAATGGATATGTTGCCCAGATTTGTCATGAAATGCCCAACATTGTAAATACCAGCATATTATGACAGCGTGCTGGAGATTATTTCAGATCTGGAATGATAGATTTGTTGCCACTGGGTCTCGTTTGTTTTAGCAGAAAATAAGCATGGACATGTACAAGACTGCAAGTAAAGCCAATGTCCAGCTGAAAGATACTCCTCTCTGCTACGCCCTCCAAATGCACTATTGTCCCTTCATAGAGTGATGCTAGAAAATAGTTTTACACCAGTCATGTGCATCAATTGCATTGGGTAACATCATCATTGTGTGCATGCATCATATAGCTCATAAAATGTACATCATCACATGCATACATATAACTGAGATATCATGGACAAACTACTGCTCATCTCTGTCATTGTCCATTTGGATCATCATATCATCATCATCTTAGAGTATAGGAAAGCATGCATTGTCATAGAGCTTGTATTAACAAAATTCTTCACACATTACTGTAGACAACCTTTGACTTACTGAAGCTGTCTTAAAACCCTCAAAACAATCAAAACAAACAAACCCCAACACTTCCACTTCTGTCACTTACCACATTTATTGTTACCTTAGTCAATGTATGTCAAACTTGGTCTGCTTGTGAATGCTTGTAAGCTTGGACAGTTTATGTGCATGCTGGTCATACTTCAGTGGTATGTCTAAGAAGACACTACCCACAGTCAACCTCCACCAAGGCTGTAGCAGCCTAACCACCAGCAAGGGCAGCTTGCTGATCACACCGAGGATCTTCTACGCTTGGACTGTCAAAAAAAATAAAACAAAAACTTTTCTGCTGCTCCAAAGAATTCGATTCCCTCAGTATATTTTTTTTCAGTCCACAAAAATAGAGCTGTCCACTTCTTTTCACAAAAGAAGCTAGGGCTGTCCACAAAAGGTTTGACTGCTGTTACTGTTATTAAAAAAAAAGAGGACTGTAGGAGACCATTATCAAACCAAAATTTTTGCTATCCTGCAAAAATTACAGTGCCTCAGCTAGGGCAAAGAAACAGTCCTTCAAAATTATGATTTCATCCCCAAGAGAAAGCAACTTGGCTCCACACAAATTATTCTCCATAGCCCAGCAATTTTTTATGAAAAAACTGTCCAAAAATAAATATTTTGACCAAGAAAAATTTAGGTCTTTCCACAGGGCCGAATTTGCCTCAGTCACATACCCAAAATTTCTCAGTCTGTTTGCCTACGAATTTCCTCAGTCAGCATATTTCCCGAAATTCTCCTTTGCTGTTCTGTGGCTGCCTCAGAGCTCCACCAAAAATTTCCACTTCCGTCTGCTCCTTTGCTGCCCGAAAATCAGAGAGAAAAAAAAAACTTTTAAAAAAAAAAAATTCTGTCTACTGTAGCTGCTACAGTACCCGAAATTCAGAGCTCTCATTCACCCCAAATTGCACACTAAAAATGAAATCTTGAGATGGTATTTATACTAACTTTTCCTCCATAATTTTAGGGCCGACATACATATTTAATTTATTTTTAATGTGGCCGACATACCATAAAAATATTTTATTATTTTTTTTAAATAAAACTTTGACTGAGCCGACTTTGTGTTTGACTGAGCCGACTTATAATTTTCGTTGGGTCAACTTCAAAAGTTAATATCTCATCAACCATGAGGAACCACG